>JBBPRI010000012.1:0-205984 GCA_038092955.1 Boletus pseudo-olivaceus
ATATATACAGGTACTGTAGCGCTGTATTCTTTACTGCTCTTTGCTATCAAGCACTACAGTCCTTCCCATACAAGCTCCACACCATCCCTGGTATCTCTCCACACCAGAGGCTTGTGATTATCTCTAATCAAGACCAACATACCCGTGAGTTGCCCTCACCGGTTTTATCTCCCTTCGTGTCCCTGCGTTTCGGGTTAGCATCCCGAAAGCTTCCCTAGAACGATCCATTCCCCTTTCCATTATCGCTCTACGCGATCTCTTTCCCTTACCTTATCTTATCGCTCTATGCGATCTTGACACTTTCCCACAAAGCCCGCGATGCTGTCATTCCGCGCCGCTTCTCTTCACGACATCACAATCTCTGGTTTATCCCAGGATCTTCCCCATATTCCCGATCTATACTCTAGATCTTCCCGCACCCGATCCGCATATCGGATCTCATTCACTTCCTTTTATATATACGCTGATCATTCTCTATCACCTTAACGATCACATGTTCTTTTCATTTCCTTTATATATCGTGCATATCACCATTCCATCCCATCACGGTTCTCCATTCCCATCACTTGCACGATATAGCGTTTCCCCTCCATTTCACCTTTCATGTTTCACGTTATCACATTCTTGAACGTTCTCTCTTGTTCTATTATATTCCAAACCGGCCCTAAGCCGTTCAGTAGGGTATATAGTCTAGTAGCGTAGATTGTACTTCCTTACCTTTGAATTCTCGTTCTTTCGCCCTTCAAATCAGCAAGCAACGAGTAAGCATTTGTTTGGTCTGTCGTATCGAGAGGCTCCCCTCCCCCCCCTCGCTTCTTTTGTTGTTTGTTTGGTTTAGGTCCTAACAGATAAAGGGAGAGTGAGATGGATGTCTAGGAAAGCTTGGTCAGCTTCACAGAGATCTAATCCGAGGTCACGTGAGTAGTTTAGATAGTCGTACAATAGACTAGGAGATAAAGCAGAGCGAGCGTAATATTGTCGATGCTTAGGGGTGAAGATCGCATAAGGCGATTCGGTGAGGTAACTGGTTTAGAGTCGTGTTATAGACTATGTGTTTAGAGTAGAGCGTAGCGTAGCGGCTGCGGTACTCAGACTTGGAGGACAATTGTAAGGGAAATTTGGAGGAAGTGTAGGAAGTATGAAGAATTTCCTTTCAAAGGGTAAGCCAACTTTCATATTCTAATATTGTTAGATAGACTAAGTGTACAATTTAGATTCATCCTCCTGTTCCTGTTAATCAATATCCTAGCATACCACGACATCAAATGTTAAGTGGAGAGGGTGGTAACAATGCCAACAATGTGGTCTTGATCCCTAGAATGGCCCTTGACTCTGGTTTGGAGGATTCCCCAGTCCCATTTCATCACTTGCAATTTCCTGTTCATCTGGCATATGCTATGACCATCAACAAGGCTCAAGGTCAAACAGTCAAGCATGTTGGTCTGAACTTGAGCAGTCCTGTTTTCTCTCAGGGACAATTATATGTGGCCCTTTCACGTTGCACCCATCCCAGGAACATCAAAGTTCTCTTTCCTGAAGATCAAAGAAACACCAAGACCACAAATGTAGTTTGGAGTGAAGTATTTAGAAACTTGGAGCTTTGACCTGTATTGTAATTGTATATTTGATTCATATCATTTGCATTTGTACTGTGTGGAATAGAATATGTAGATGCCAGGTTCAATTGTGTTTATAAGAATGTGCTATGTACTCCTACACAAAAAACATGGATGATTGTGCCAAAGGCACAACTGACATATTTAATAGGATGACTTGTGCCAAAGGCACAAGCAACGGGTGAACCACCTAGTAAGCAACTAGTCGCGAGTAACTATACCCACGTGCTGTCACGGAAACTCAGCCATATCAGGCAATCTCACGATTTTGCAATTTTTGTGATGACGTTGCCCTACTCTTGTCGACGTTGTGTCAGTCCTTAGGGCTTGGATGCCGAAGAAGATGTGTGCTTTGTAGTATATTTTCATCCCTTCAATAACCGGAGTGGTTGTGCGTAAATATTACGCACATGATGTGGCTAGCATCAGGACCGCAGGTCTTTATCCGGCACTCCCACTAGTACTGCCGCACTGTCTGCTAGTGATTACCGTTCATGCCCGAGGCTCAAGCTGGATCGCTCATCCGAAGAACAGCCTGCAACACAGCTCAGGAACTATGGTCGCCCCGGGGCTAGCTCTCTTAGCGCATATCGCGGGGCTCTCATTCGCATACTGCCTGATCGTTGCCGCATTGTCTCGTCTCTTGTCACTATGCGGAATACCGACATCAACTTGGTGGTTGGCAGCCGGGCTCATTACAAGTTTGCCCCTAAGAATTACATTCAAGAATTCTGCGCACAATCACCAGGCGGCTACCTTGGGTGCTCGTCATATGCCTGTCCTTCCAGGGAAAATGTTTGGAAATATAGATCTGATGTTTCAACTTGTGGAAGCCATGAGATCCGGATATCCTGGTGCGAGCCTTCGATCAATACCTTTTTATGAGCAAAACACTGATCTGCGTGGGACAGGGGACGGCATAACTGATGCTGTCGCAGCAACTGGCAATTGCTTCAATTTTCGTGTGATGTTTGGTGACATTCTGTTTACTTGCGAGCCACATCATATAAAGGTGCAGCGCCCAGTATCTATCCCGCTGGGCTAGCTAATACTCGTACAGGCCATTTTGGCAACCGATTTCGAGAACTTCGTTAAAGGTAGACAGTGGTAACAGTGGATTTGAGTCACGGCATAACACGCCGTTCTAGGGGACAGGTTCAGAACCACGATGCTTAATGTGTTGGGTACAGGTGTCTTCAATTCTGACGGTAAGTAACTACCTACACCTTCCTGATCGTGACTTTACTCTGGATGTCTCAGCCGACATGTGGAAATTTCATCGCTCCATGACCCGTCCATTCTTTACTCACGATCGGATCAGTCACTTTAATATCTTTGATCGCCATGCCGACTACGTCATCACCCAGATGAAGTCCCGTCTTCGTGCTGGGTATCCGGTGGACTTCCAGGTATGTTCGCGTATGTCTATTCCCCCTGACTCGAGATAAACCCAGGAACCCTAGGATGCCATTTCACGCTTCACCCTTGACTCTGCAACAGAGTTTCTTTTCGGTAAATGTGTAAACAGTCTCTCTGCCGGCCTTGTTTATCCCTACAATGTGCCTCCGGTCGGGAACTGGGATGCTGACTCCAAGGTTGCCGACGACTTTGCTCATGCATTCGCAGAGGCTCAATACATAGCTTCTCGACGACTTCGCAGAAGCTGGTTGTGGCCTTTGTTCGAACTCTCTGGTGACAAGACTGTAGGGCCGATGAAGGTCGTGAACGCCTACATCGAACCTATTCTAAATGATGCGATAGAGAAAGCGAAAACGACCACCTCGCACGGGGAGAAGCCAACCCTGTCCTCCGACGAGGACACACTTCTCGATCACTTTGTTCGACTTACAACCGGTAGGGGGTGTTACTGATCACGCTATTCCTCTTAGTCACTCTCTGTAGATCTCGTGGTCCTCAAGGATGAGATCTTGAACATTATGATTGCTGGTCGCGATACAGTATGTCCAATTACGCTGTTGTTTAGTCGCGGATTAATTGTTTATAATCAGACCGCCGGGACACTGACATTCATTGTCTATTTTTTGTCAACGCATCCACATGTGCTTGCCCGTCTCAGAGAGGAGATCATGACTAAGATTGGACCCAGCAACCGCCCCACATATGAGGCAATTCGTGACATGAAGTACCTCCGTGCGGTTATTAATGGTAAGTTCCTTGCCATCGTCGAGCGGAGAGATCTCATAGACTGTTGTTCCAGAGACTCTGAGACTATTCCCGGCTGTGTAAGTGCTTGGGTCTACCAACCGGTTATATAGTCTACTCACCAATACTGCAGACCAATCAACATTCGGTGAGCAAGAAATGTTTCTCATCAATAAGGTGCTCACCGCAAGCAGTGAGAGCATCAAAGCCACCACTTTGTCCTCCTCTGACCCGTCAGAGAAGCCATATTATGTGCCAGCAAATACTCAGTATGTCAGTAGCCCGTGTCAACTTATGAAAGGCAACAATCCCCAACAGGATATCGTATTCTGTGTTCTTCATGCACCGCCGAAAGGATCTTTGGGGTCCAGACGGTAAGGGGTTTCACCTGCGTCCACTTCTGTTGATCCCGTTTGTCCCGGGCAGCTGAAGAATTTGATCCCGACCGTTTCCTCGACTATCGGTTGCACAAGTATCTCACACCACAACCATTCATTTTCCTCCCATTCAATGCTGGACCTCGTATTTGTCTTGGTCAACAGGTAAGCACTCGTCCACACACTTTTCTTCTTACTCTTGTTCACAAACTGTCGTCCATCGACCCTAGTTTGCGTATAATGAAATGTCTTTCGTGCTGATTCGGCTCTTGCAACAATTTGACTCGATCAGTCTAGCACCAGACGCGCAAGCGCCTGACACACGTCCTCCTGCAGCTTGGGCAGAAGCGGAAGGCCGAAAGGTGAAGGAAAATATCTTCCCGAAGATGCATCTCACAATGTATGCGCATGTAAGTTCCCAGCCGATGATATTGCTGATAGCCGTGGTTATCTGACACGCCGGCACAGGGCGGGTTGTGGGTGAGAATGACTGAGGCCGGCGATCTCCGAGCAGTATATCTGCCGTGACAATACATTGGTGAAAGTTTTTCTTGCGTTCGTTGCTGTTTCAACAATAGCTACGATTTGTTATCCTGCTTGTACCATGTATGCGTAACTTCATAACTTGTTCGCTTTGTATCAATCACCATGTATCCGCCGGTACTTCTTCGCATGCCTGGCAGTCGTTGGATTGAGCACCACGCTTCCGTTCTGCAGCAGCTTGCACTGGTCGGCTTGCCAATGGTGCCAATGGTGCAATCATAATCACATTGGCGTAGAAAGAATACAGTGGTAATGTACGAACAAAAAAAGACATGATGAATATCCTTGACCAATGAAAGAGTTCCCGACCCCGGTAACTGCGCATTTAAAGCTTGGACTGGCTCTTTGATGCTTGATCTCCCACTGCAAGTCATTCAGTTTTACCCTCGAGAAGCTTCTCTACGGCAGCGCTGATCGCTTGAGGAGTCGTCGTCGACGCCCAGCGATTCACGACATTGCCATTCTGATCGACCAAAAACTTTTCAAAATTCCACTGTAGCAACACCAAGCACGTTAGAACGACAAGAATCCGAGATGATGCCCAATCCACCTGACCTTGATGCGAGTCAAACCCAAAATGCCAGCTTTCTCATCCTTGAGCCATTTGTAAACAGGGTTGGTGTTTTCACCGTTGACGTCGGATTTCTTCATGAGAGGAAAGGAAACACCGTGGTTGAGCTCACAAAACGACGCGATGGTGGCGTCGTCGCCAGGTTCCTGACCACCAAACTAGAACACGAAATGTTTTAGCCCAAAAAGGGGCAATTTCAGTCCGAGTCGCATCCCAACCCACTCACTTGGTTGCAAGGGAATCCGAGAATCACGAACCCGCGGTCTTTGTACTTGTCATACAAGGTTTGCAGACCTGTGAATGAAGGGGATCGTCCGTCATGACCGCCGTGAGTAGACGACAAAGATGGGCTTTACCTTTGTACTGAGGAGTGAACCCGCTGTAATACCATTGTCAGTATATACCAGTCTTCTCCTTTAGTTCCGAAAAAAAGGGGGCTGCACATACCACTGCGATGCGACGTTGACTATAAGGACGACTTTGCCCTTCAATTGCTCGAAATGGTAGGTCTTGTCACCCGAAAGATCTGCTTTGAGGTCGTGGAAGGTAGGAGTAGTCGATGACATCGTTTGCCTTGATGGAGTTGTGTGGAACGGTTGCAAGTGTTGGTGTATGGAAACGAAGCTTTGTGAATGCTTCCAAGATGAGAAACTATACCGGAATCGGTGATTGCAGAGAGGAAGTCGAGGTTGGGAGAGGACCAGACGATGAGTCGGAGCCACACTGGTTGATCTGGAGACGGTTGCGAAACGCTGCATCACTAATCAAACGATCAAAACCGGTTGCCGGTAATCAGAATTAGTAGGCAGTCGTCTAGTCATTCCTGTTACGTTTCGTACAATTGCGCCCCAAGTCGTCTCACAGCAAAGTATGTATGTACTAACAATTTTGCAGTTGCTCGACGGGAAAAGATAAATAAGCCCGACATCCCCTTTACATGTCCTGGAACAAATCCATCGAGGTCCTGACCACTCCCTCACTGGTTACCAGAAGGTTATCCTAGTAAAGCCGCGACGTAAGAAGCAGTCAGAAAGTAGGGCCGATTCGAAAGACAGAAAGAACGGACAGCACAGGCGGAACCTAGGGCAGCGTTCCAAATCCAGCCGGGCTCCCAGTACACGATTCCTAATGCCTTATCACCATAGTCGCAGTTCACGTTGTTGAGAACGGTACAAATGGCCTTGGTCCATGTGATCTGCCCCTTGGTGTCAACAGAAATAGTCGGTTCGCTGAGCGGTGTGACTCCCGTGTTACACACTACGGGCCAATTGGTTTCAACAACCATGATGGACTACAAATTATTATGAGGAGAGGTTATCTACCGGGTAAATGTTATGCCACCAACCTTGTTGTATGTAGACACGACGTAATCCATCGAGAAGCTTAGGTTCGAGAAAGTAGCGCTTGTTCCATAAAATGGATAGAAAGAGAAGCCCATCACATCGACGTCCGACTGAGTTAGCCAACCACCCAAGCCCTCATTCGTCTCGCCGGAACTGAACATGCCAGTGTAGAAGTAGGAGATATCAGCTTGATCCCATCCATTAGCCAAGTGGATGACGGTTTTAGTAGACGGAGAAGCTGCGCGGACTGCAAGTGCACCGGCGTGGAGAAGTTTGGATGCGCCGGCGAAATCATTGACAGAAACTTGTCCCACGGGCCAGAGAAGGCCATCGTTGATTTCATTCCCGATCTGCGGTCAAACATCCAGGTTGTTAATAACGCTGCAAGCGCCAGCATAGTTATTGTATCTAATCATAGGGAAAAAATCAAACCTGGATAAATTGAATGGGCGTTCCCTGGGCATTGAATTCCTGGACAAGTCCGTAAGTATAACTTGGAAGAGGTCACGTGTCAGCTATGATCGGAAAGTACTGTACATACGGGCGAGGTTGCAGACATACTTGTAAACGGTAGACACAAGTCCCTCAAGATCGGTAGGCCAACTGGAAGGGATGGCCTGGTGTCCAGCGTCGGCCCCTGTGTTATATAGCAATTAGTTCGTTGCACCGCCCTGGTATATCCGATGGATGTTACAAGTATCATCGTAGTGAAGATCGATCAAAATGTCCATGCCAGCAGCTTTGGCCCTTTTAGCGAGTTCAAGGCCATAGGCCAAGTTGTACGTTCCGGCGGTCCAAATACGGATACGGGCGAGGTTGACTCCATAGTCGTGAAGAACATTCTCAAACGGCTGAGATGCAGCGGATGACGATAGACGGTATTGGATGTCGCTTGTTGACTCCAGTAGGAGCAAGGACGAAAAATCAGCACCATGGTACCGAAGGGCAGAGACCAGACGAAGCCCAAAGACTGCGAAGAGGATAACGAAGCAGTGCATAGTGTGGAGTTACAGGTGTGTACCTTCATCGTTTGCGGAAATGGTCACCCTTCAAATATGCATCAAGCGCGTATGAGTTTCCTGCGAGGCATCGCTGAGAAGGAACGAGAGTTGAAACCCGAGCTGGTTGAAAGGAGAAGTCGCTTAGGAGTCCTAAGTAGTCGCACTCTCGTGCGAGATTACTCCTTTCAAAGGCTGTCGTCGCGTGGTTTCGCTGCCATGTGTTTCGTGCCAATCTGTAAAATAACTGGATCGAAACAAGCACTTGACAGTCTCAACTGTCAGTACTTTTCGGTCGTGGTCGAGCTGTCGTGACGCCATGATAACGGATACTACGTCGTCGGAGCGCACAGTGCCTGGTAACTCCAACTTGATATTTTTACGATTTGTTTCACTACGACACGTCGTTGACATAGATACTTACTCGTGCCTGGTCGTTCGTTACACTCCATCGGACACTGTGTACTGTAGTCTTTATAATTAAACAATTTCAACCACAGAAAAACCCACTTTTATTGATCTGTATCAATAATATACAGAGACAGATAGCAAAACTACATCCCTCAAAATATTTGAGAGCAGAGGACGAAAGGATTGAGCAACTTCAAGTTGCACAAAAAACCAGATCAGATTATTACAATGGAGCACGTGGACCAATCCGTAAATTGTGATGAAGTACAATCATATAACACAATGAAATCAGTAACTTCTGGGAAAGAAAACAGCGACAGAGATGGCATAGAACAATAGCACACCGGCGAAGCGCAAACCCTCTGTTTCGTACACTCCCAGGGAGGTAGAGGTGTAGTGTGCTCGATTCATACGCACTCGCACAGATGACGGTGAATGAATGTAGGGCGTCCCTGTGCGAACGAAAGAGCGTGAACGAGTCGAAGCATACAAGCGAGCTCAATGCCTGCGAGAGCCTGCGGTGAGAGTAGCTGATGATTCCGATCCAGTGTTGGAAAGGTACCGCCGCGAATGTGCTAGAGAGGACCCGATCGTCGTACTACGTGGATTAGACGTTCGCGGAAGATGGTCCACAAGTCCAACAGATCTGTCGTTCAAAGTCGTTCAGAAAAGGAAAAGGGAAAAAAAACCGCCGATAGTGATGGTATTGAACAAAGCCTCGTCTGCAAGCGTCCTATAGAGTACCCGATCAACATTGTGGATAAGACGTTCTCGTATGCGAATGAATAAAAAGTGGCGACAACAGACCAGTCGGCGACGCAGGAGCGCAGCGTCGTTGATTCAAATGCACTCACACAAATTGCGGCGAATAAGGGTTGGGCATTACTGCGCCGATAGATGACGGTGAAGGAGTAGACGGCAGCATGGAAGCGAGCGCAATGTGTGAATCAGAGGGTTCAGACGTCGAAGTGTGGGATAGCACTTTGGAATTGAAACAGTGCGGAGGACCCGTGCAAAGACTCTGCAAGCAAGGTGACGACGAGATTTTTCTGCTGGTGAACATACACTAGCTGAAACTGGTTTGGGGCTTTTGGCCTCCATGCTGACCTACTACGTGTATCATTTCAACGCTGCAAGTAAGGGATGACCCCTAGTTATCAAAGTTAGAGTTCAGGTAATCAGCTGCAAAGCAACTCCGAAACTCCGCCCTAAACTGTGTTCGTGCTCTTTTGCCAACTGTGAGTAACCTTCATGAGTACCACGATCAACGTTCAAACGTTCACGTTCAACCATGACAACTTTACGGTGAGTTGTCAAATCCTTCTATCTCTCTATATTACTTTACGATGATACCAATTATCACCTAAACCTGAGCCACCGGCACTGGTGAAAATACCCTAAATACTAAGAACAGCCATCTGATTCTTTGGTCTTCACGATTCCAACTTTTGTTTGCTGACCTTTCCCATCTCAGAACGTTCACAATACATTATGGGATTACGTTGTAGAATACCGGTATGCTACAAGTCGACAGCATGTGCTGTTAATAGGCAGAATGTTGACATCAAACGTATAGAGTCCTTGGACGCAGTTGTATCTCAACTTATGTGTCTCTGCTTCTGTCCGGCCATTTCAATGATTTTTGCCCCCCTTTCGCGCTGTAGCAAAGGTCAGTCCTGTTCATGTACGTGGTGTCATTGGCAGACCTCATCTGTAGCCTTTACGATGCGAAGTCTCTCAACCTCGCGCGCGCATTCAGCGATGCGTGCCTCCGTCTCCTTCACTGTTTCTCTTGCCGAGCTCAATCGTTCTTGCTGAGCCAGGGCCTCCCCTTCTTTGCCTTCCCATCGCGCGCGCTCCTCGGTGCAACGTGCTTCCGCGCGAGCACGCACTTCAGTTGCTCGAGCCTTTTCCTCTTGAAATCTGCTTTCAGCCTTCTGTGCGGCGGAGAGTGCACTGGCGAACGAAGTTTCGGCTTTTGTTTCTCGTTTGATCGCTGCTTTATGAAGGCTTTGAAGGGCAGAGAGAGTCCGCAGAGCCGAGTCTAGAGCCACCTTTTCTGTGGTTGATTCCGTCTTGAGAAGCTTCGAAAACTTCTTGGACTCCTTTCCTGTCATTTGTGTGTCAGCGCCATGCGTGGATTTCGGTTGGAAAACCCACTCTCTTCTTTCGCGATTCGATCCTTCTGCTTCTGACTCAACGATCGTTCAGCTCTGGCACCCCTGACAAAGAAACTTTGGTCAACGTCGGGTTCAGCGTTCGGCCCCGTGAGTGGTGCGCCATCCACAAATGCAGAAGCCGTCCCGGTGGTGTGCGTACTTCTTGTCGTCCGAACCGACCCTACTCTTCCCAAAGCGCTGCCGGTCCCGCCGAAAGTCGTCCTCATCGCAGGTGTCTGTTTTTCCTGGCCATCAGGTTCAATGGGGAGAGAACGCAAGGAGTGAGTCTTTTGTCCAGCTTTGCCGTCCGCATGCTTCGAAGGAGAGCCCGTCCTTTCCGTATAGAAAGGTTGATTGGTGCCGCTCGGGTTTCCAGAAGCTGCAAGGTGAAGTGAGCGGAGATGACCCATCTTGCGTTCGGAGAAACCATCATTCTCACCTCTGGGACGGGGTTCAGCGGAACTGCTTCCTGGTCCATCCCAGGTAGCGTCGTCGAATTGCATGACAAGTGCGTCGTAATAGTGAGTTTGATTACTAGACACTGAAGGGGTTGGGGTTGCAGACATGCAAGAGACAGGGGGCGGGTGTTATGTAAAAACATGTCCGCCGCAATGAAATTGAAACAGTGTTAAATAACAATCTTGACTGGTTGGTGAACGACGTCATCGTCCAACCCCTCGTGGCTACCACAAATCCCCGTTGAACTCACGAACCGCCGTCACCAACAGCTCGTCGTCCTGTTCAGCGTACAACGCCTTGACGACTTCCTGCTCCTTCCAACCTCCCCCCTTGACGGGTTCCAGGCTATATTCTATGGATAGAGCAGAAAGTGCCCCTCCATAAGCATGTGAGATACCTGTTCAACATCGGTCAGAAACAGCTCTTTTCACCGGAACAGCGGGGCGCACCGGTGTCGATAATGAGCACTTTGCCTCCGCAGCGCGCCACGATGTTTTGCAAGTGGGGCGTGTGTCCCATTACCATTCGGCGTGTACCAGTCTTCTCTAGAACTCGGTCCACTTGCGCGCATATCTTGGACTCTTCTTCCTCTGCCCACCCACGGTACCACAGAGGACCGTCACTGCCGTAAAGACGTGCCTCCTCCCGCGTAGTCCCAGCGGGTAACCCGGGGTATGCATGGGGTGGGTGAGGGGGAGGTTGTGGTGAACGAGATCTCAATTTACGAAGAAGCGATGCTGAGAGATTATTAATTGCACTTGGATATGGTTGGAGGTTCGGGTATGCTGGGGCTAGCCCTCCATGCACAAAAGAGAACGCTGCATGAGATAGAGGTCCAGCATTTGCACGCGCATACATGCTGCCCTTCTCGGGCGGGTAGTCGGTATTGGGAGCTCCGAGTAGGCTGTGAAGAGGAAGGCGCGCAGCAGTCGTGTAATTGGATGCCCAGGCGCTACCGAGCCATCCAGTCGTGACCGCCTTTTGGCGTGCACTGATGGAGCCAAATGTATCGATTTCGGAGGAGTAAACATATCTGTGGTGGGTTCATCATGCGATCTGTGCAACGGAAGATTCGGGACAATTACCTCCAGTCACCTGGAAGATACTCGTCAGGTGTTTCCCAGGTGTACACAGCCAGTTACTCACCAATGGCGTTCATCCACTCATGATTTCCTAGAATACTGATCACCTCACCTCCCATACCGTGAGCTTGCTCTCTGAGATCCTCCATCCATTGGAAGAGCTCGATAGTATCGTCACCTCTAATGAAAGAGTGAGCAGGTCAGAAGGAAATAGCCAAAGTAGAGACCTGTCTATAATATCGCCCGTCTGAACGAAAACGTCGACGTGTCCACTCCAGTTCCCCTCCTCATCCACAACACCGGCCATTTGGAGCACGCGTCCTGCATTGTAAAGGTCGCCGTGGATATCGCCAACAGCAACAATTCGCCTAGAGAAGCGGGGTCGTGGTTCGTCGATGATGACGTCCGTATCGTCAGCGTCTACTTCCTGTTCCACCGACAGAGGGTGTTGTTGAGTTGCAAAGGGGGCGTATACAACGGCCTGTACATAGTTTACGAGGGTCGAAAGAATGGCTGAGAGTCGGGGACCTGTACCGAGGTGTGGTGCTGGCCCCAGAGGTGAGACATAGGATTGAGCCAAGTAGGCGAGCGAGAGAACAAGAAACGAAAGAGCAATGAAAGCTACAGTCGATGAACGAGCCATGGTTGACCGATAAAGCGTGCAACGACCCACTTGTCTACAAGAGAGTGTGTGCTTGTTGTAATGACCGGACCAAGTGGAGGCCGGCTATATGTCCGTGGCACTGCGCAATGCTTTGCACCTCGAGGCCTTTCGCGTGTACACAGTGCAGCCAGGCTGAGCCAACGGGAATGCGTCAGGCAGTGCTCTGCGTCTGAGTATCATAGGGCGGCTTTGGCGAAAACATTGCCCTCGGGCCTCGAGTTAGCCTATCTGGGAGACTCCTGCGTCACTGCATGTATCAGGCCTTGCGTGTGGGTTGGACCAACGGATGATCGCCGTCACAATATGATATGATAGAACAGTATGTACACGCGCACAACGCCAAATTGTTTTTGCACAGCACATTCATGGTATTTCATGAAGTCGTGGTTAGTGACTACAGGAATGCCAGGCCCTGGGGGAGAGCGAAATGCCAAACCGCACGGTTTGGCAAGTGTGGCCAAATTCCGAGGAATAGAGCGAATTAAAGTCCTATAGATACCATGATGGGGGAGCTTTCCTTGACGAGTTTCCTGAACCGGCGCCCAATTCGTCGGTTCCTTGGAAGGTCGAGTTCAAATGCTAGTGGCCTGAGTAGCGAAGAACTGTAACGCTGGGATTTACTCAGCACCGCATGAAATGCATGTGTGCCCAGCCTAGTCGTAACATTGCTTGAGCGCACGGTCGGGCATATATGGCAAGTGGAACTAACCAAAGGACATGTGCCTTGTGGATGTCGCATTTTCCTCCGTTTGCTCGAGCAACTTTATTCTTCGAATTCCGCATGATTACTGCGTATGTGTATCGAGTCATCTGGCGGATGGTATCTTATCAAAAATTAATCAGAACCCGAGTAATTCCTAGGAGAGTATCATTCAAACATACTATGCAGGAACTTGACGTTCTTCGAAACATCCACTCCCCAACTGTCGAGGTAGTAGTGCAGTTTTGCAGCAGTGATGAGGAAATTTCTATAGATGTTCAGGTGCACGGCATATATACTGTTCAAACTAGTGTCATTGTACATAATGTGGCCCCTTGACTTTGCTAATCTTAGGGAGCTCATCAGCGACAGGTAGCGCCAGGTGTGGATGGGGACTAACCGCAACATTTTATGAACAAAATTCACGCCAGGATTGCGGCCTTTAGCCACCGTCAACGAATCCCTAAGGTCTATGCCGATGGTTGTCGTTAGGCTGATTCCAGGCAGTGGAGGACACCTACTTGTGCCACTGGATCGTGTGTAGTCCGCGAGAATTGAGAGATCCGTCACGTCAATCAATAGCCCACACCACGGGAAGACTAAGCGACTCTGGTTAGTGTATTTTTTGAGGAAACTCTGAACAACCTACATTTCTGTCCCGGGGAAATGACATTCATGATTTGCGCGTCATAATCAAAGTTGGTCAATGTCTTCTCTTGTGATATTATACAACCATACTCGGGGTGACCTGCGATCATCGTCCCCAAAAAAGACTTTGCCCTTCGTGGGCAGGTAGTCACAAAGAGATAATCGTCGACCAATCTGAGGAGCAACTGACCAATATGTCAAACAATCAGCTAGGAGAATGCGATGCGGGCCCAACTTACATTTTGTGGATCATTCGAGGAACCAAATTCGCCCAACTTTTTGGTCTCCAGATCTCCGTAACAATACGCACACAACAGCGCAGAAAGTACGGACCCCTGAGGGATGCCCACGACCTGACGATAGTACCGTTGGCCAATCTGTAAAGTCAGTTAGTTGGGAATGAATTGGCTACAGTTTTCTTTGTTCACCTTTACGATATTCTCGTTGATGTGCTCTTCGAGAAGTTGCATCGCCGTCTGCCGGTTCTCGAGATTGTAGCTCACCTGTCGGAATTACGTATGAATATTGAGTGCAAATCAGATGGGACGTGATACCTGATCAACAAAAACTGTATCCCGTAATGCGCCCGCCAAGTTACGAGCATAAGCGATGAAATCGGGGTGTTCGTCTGTAAACGTTATTAAAGGTCAAGTCGGAGCGGTTGCCATGTGCAGTTTGAATAACCTTCCGGGTATGCCTTCTTTATATATGCTCGTTTGACCTTGCCAGCGACCGGAGTTATCTGTCCATACTTCTGAATAAGGTAAGTGTCCTTAGATCACATCATGAGTTCTGAGTATGATCAGAGCAGTTCAATGAACTACCTCGGATATAAGTTCCTTCAGGATCTTCATGAGAGTGGATTGTTCGATGGTATCGAAACAAGCCTGAACATCAACCTTCACAAAGTATAACTTGGGCCTTCTTTTGTCAACACCAATATCATATACTCATTACTAAAATACTTACAATGTTCCTGAAGGACGATCTTTCAGCAATCTCATTTTGTACGCCTTCAGCCGCGCATATATTTCGTTGGGTCCAAACACGGAGGCCCCGAGTATGTCTGGTTGACGTTGCTGTGGACGAAAATACGATAACTGAGTTTATAGCCACTTTATTACAATACTTACCTTCTCATAAGTCAGTATCTGAAAGGTTGTCTGAAGAATCTGGTTGATGGACTGCACACGACCGAAATTCAAGGACTGTAGAGTATCATGATCAACCTTGTGCGACTAGGACTCTTACATCACACACCTTGTTTTTGGCCATCCTGCGTCTCAAGTTGACAATTGGGCGAACTCCTGTTTCCTTGGGGAGAAGGCGAACAAAGGAGAACCCGAGTCTACGTTGTCGAAGAATTTCTTCAGCCTCTTGCTGCAGAGAAATTGTCAGTGATGACAGAGCGAATCAGATTAACAACCTTCTGTATTTCTTGGAAGGTTTTCTCGCTGAGTTGGTCTATCAAAGGGGCGCAGAGAATCTCCCAATCGTCTTGCCTGAAATACAGGACTTGGTTACGGAACGCAGAGGAATCGGTTACATAAAACGTTGTCTGTGAAGTATAAGTATGACTCTGGTCCTATTTTTCTCATCTAAAGCACCAAGCGCTCACGCACCTTGGTCAACGGAATGATAAAGGAATCAAAATACCAAAACATAAACTCTTCCAACAACTCGCGTCGCTTCAAAGAGTCTGTCACGGGCACTCGTCCATGATAACATCCAGGTGCTCCCGGAGGGATAAGCCAATCACAGTCGGTGGTACTGAATCCTTGAAGAATGTGATGGAGTGATACCGTTTCGAATCGCCGAGCCACAATGAATTCCTTGACATCTGCAGAGTATAGGGAATCAAAGCTGCAGAAGCTATCAATGTACATACAGCTCTGTACCAACTTGAAATTCTTCCGAGATCCCCAGAGTTGCTTTGGGATGACCATCTTCGTTACGAGCATGACATAACGGAAAACCTATAGGCACTCTGAGCTTCACCTTGGAGAGGTCCATTCTCTGCATACCTCAACGTGGCTACACGTGAACTCAGTGAACCGAGGTTTATGCATACTGTACTTCCTAGCCTGAGAAAGTCCCTGAGGAAGAATCGAGTTTCCGTTTGAATCTAAAGATACATCGCCATTATATCTCGTAGGTTGAGAGTTAAACTGAAGAGAATGCTCGGAAACCATTTCCTACTTCTATCAGAAACGACTTTTTTTTTTCGACGTAGGGCATACGCACCAGGATAACACTATTATCCATTGCCTGGTTGCTGGCGATAACAACCTATGTGAAATCGACAATTAGGACATGGAAACCGCCGGAGATTCATGAAAGAACAGTACCTTTGAGGGGCAGACTTTGTCACGCAAGGGTTTGTACCCACATTTGCCATGCCTCCAAATCATTTTCTCAACTAACGACAGGACGCCTCTGAGACGCTTGGGAGTTTTACAGTTACCAAGGACCTACACCACACGTCAACCTCGTGCTCGAGCATGAGGAAAACTCTCACCTTGATCTCCTGTTCCCTGTCAGAGTAGTCCGGTTGCTGGTAGCTTTCTTTCCGGTTTGCGACGTAGACAAAAACATTCGGTAGACCATACTGTGAAGGGAAGATGTATTTGCTGAGGTGACGCGCATCTCTTGCAAGAGTGCGAGGATCGGGATCCTTATATGTGGCAGGATCGACACGAGGCTTCTTGAAGTAGGACGGGCACAAACGATTTAAAGCATCTGCGAGGAATTCAGGGTAAGTGACTCACAAAAATAAAACGCGCACGATGGTAGGGCAACCCAACGACAATTCTGAAGGCAATGATATCTCGAGAAGGCCTCGCATAAAATATGCGTTTTCGCACGAAGCTTATATCTGCTGCAGTACGTCTTTGTGTCGTAAATAGGACAAAGTTGGTTGAGGTTTGCATGGTATTACTTTACCTCTGAATAAGCTGGCTAAAAGTCCCTTTCGTTGAGGGTTTGCCAGCTTGCCCACGGTAGTTCATTGCCGTCCTGATCAATCTAGGACGTTTTCGGGGGTGCTGTTGCGGTGGAGTTTCCCTTTTCCGCTTTTGCACTCGATGGTGTGGTCCACTGTCAAGGAACCCACCCCCCGGCGGGAGTGAGACGAATATCAGTGGTTCTCCCGTGAGTTGACATAGGCATTCGTTAGGTAACGATATAAATAGTGACGTCCTCAAAAGAAGGTGTATCATTGCGTCGGCGCCGATTCTGAGACCAAGCTCAATCACTGTTTGGTGTTTGATTCGAAAGTATTACCTTTGCAGCATGATTTCCCACTCCGGTCCGTGCAAGGCGGTGATGATGGTGTTGATGAACCGATTGGATATCCCGGAGGATGATGTATGAACTCGTTCATTGTCTGGAACCTACGGCCACGGCTCTAAAACGCCGACAAGGAAATGCGGAGCAACTTACACGTTGATATCCCATGGCAATAATGTTGTTGGGTCTCGCCCTCGAGGATAAGAACAATCGCTCGTGGGCTTTCTGTATGATCTAATTGGACATTCTCATTGCTCGACTTAGGGTAGGACGTATGCACGTGAACTCACATCTCGCATATGCATCAACGGCGGTGTAACCGCGAAGGATGGACGCTGCGAGGCATCTGATTTGAGACCGACATAGGACGTCTTGAGTAAATCGCGATATGATTGTGGATCATCGTCTGTAAGGATGGGAGGTATCCCCAAGTTGGGAGAATTGGAACTGCGAGAGGACAGATCGAGAACCTCGTGCAAGTATCTTTCAAGCAGGACCACTTCGTCGAAGTAGAGGTTGAGGACTGCAAGGGTGAGCGACTCCCGCGGCACGCCCGCCATTCTGCAAAGTACCAAACGCTCGCCGTCTTTTGTCTTGAGCGGATAGTATTCGGCCACTAGTACTGCGACCAACGCGGTCAAATACAAGGTTTCAAAATTTCAAGACGCGTACACCACATGCTTGTAAACACGCGACGCCACAGGCGCGTGAACCACTGTATCCGCATCCGACGCTGAGCGCTGAGCGCTGTGCCTTGAAAGGCTCTCAAGTTGAGTCCTTCCGAGGGCTGGCGGATCATCAACTTAGTGCTAGTTAATGTTCCGGTCCGGGAATTAGGCTGGGTTAATTAGCGCTGACCCACTGTGGATTAGGATGGGGCGTCAAACGGGTGGGTGAATTTGGGTTGACTTGGACAACACCGAACAGATCCCAAGGTTGGCAAGCAATTTGGCCCGTCGGCACTGTCGCTAGAATTTGCTCTTCTGAGGTTTGCAGACAGCATATGGTAACGTCTATCAGTGTAGCCTCCACACAATGGATCCTTCAGTAATGAAGAAGTTGGATACCCTGAAACATTATCTATCCAACCTGCCAGACACTCTGCCACTCCCTGAACCAGGGCTTGCGAGCTATGCATTCGATTTACTTGGACTTTCGATGGGGGATATTGCACACTACAGAGGAACAGGCGCCGTCGATCACCAACTCGAGATATCTTTTGGGAGCCTGTGGGATGGCCCCATCGTCCTTGCTGAACGAGGCCCTACTGAACTTTGTCGTGTCGTCAACGTACTGAAGACATCCCTCCTCAAAGAGCCAACATCAGCCATCCTGTAAAAATGGGTGCTGGCAGGTGGATGATATCTCTGCAGAGCTTTCGCTTGCTATGAGCATGGTTTCTGTAGGTTCTTCTATGGTCTCGCTCTACCATATCTTATAATATATTTGCAGGTGCTGTCCCTCCCGCCACCGGCAACTCCCCAGGAGTCAGAGATTCCTGCCAGTGCGCTGGCAGCTGCAAGCTTGGTAGCTGAAACAAAAAATTAAATCAGATCATCCCCAATAACGACCACTCTATGTCTAGAACTTGAAGCTCGACACAAAGATATTGAACAACTCACTAGACCCTGAATGTGAGGACTTACCGGAGAATCGGTGGAGATTGAGGGCTCAAGAATGTGCAGCCTCGAGGACTGCCGCCAGGAACACCGGTAGTGACGATCATGATGGCAACACTTGAATCACATCAACCGGATCATGATGGTGTTGCTGCGGGGCGGCACATGTTCATGTTGGGTGGATGCAGTGGCTCGTTGACTTAGGCTTACTATGAAGGAGTCCGGAGGTGGCGCCGCCACATTGACAGGCCACTGGTCTGGTGACCAGCCCGTCTAAAAGAGGTTGCGCAAGGCAAACCGTCGACGGTGCTGTAGTTCGTCCAAAGTGTAATCGAGTATGGCCTGCGTTGCGGAGCCTCAGGGGGCCTGAGGGAGTATCCATTTCATGATCGACCCGGCGGTCGCTCTTTAAGCTTAAAGTACTTCGACCTCGCACCGTGATCGATAATCTCAATTATTTTCACTTTCAATTTCAAATCCAATAGTCTCGCATTTTTTGATTGGTCCAAAATCCCATGAACGTGGGAATCCCTGCAGCCTCCCAAACCCCAACGACTTTTAGTACCAGACCGTTTATCGTTTGCCTTGCGCAACCTCTTTTAGACGGGCTGGTCACCAGACTAACAGGCCACGCACTGGCTGAAAAAATTTTGGAAATCCTGGGAGTAGGGCGAAATTCACTCTAATTCACAGTGAAATTGGTGAAATTGGCGACAAAATTCACCAAGTCAATTAGCGTAGATTAGATTGGGGTTAAATGTTAAGTAATTAGCGTGGACCAGCTTGACGTGTCGACAGCATGGACACCGCCGTGGATCTGAGCGCATGTATTAACAGCTGTGGCCTTGTTTTTTCCCCCTTGCCAAGCATGCCGCTGGCCCCTGGGGCCATCGCCGCAGCGCTCGCAATCCCGAATGGGATTGGATCCAGGGAATTACCTATGATTCTGGTCGCCACCCCCGCAGCGTTGCCGATGGGCTGCTTCAGGGAGATGTACAATGCATCGCGAGCTCCTTGGAGCATTCGCTGACCAAAACTAAACTGCGGGCATGCTACCGTGCATTTTCCTTGGGTATATAAGGTCACCAGTATTCGATTTGCCCTCTTCATCAGACTTTTCCCCCTAACGCCTCGTTTATGCTCGGGTCGAAGTTACAGAACCTCACGATACTAGTTGCCACGCTTGTCCCATTTACACTGGGGTTTCCGCACCTAGCGAACTTTCCGGAATATCGTTCACTCGCGGGCTTGTCTCCGGAAGAGGTCCGGGCTGTAGCCCGAACCTTTAGCAGTACGCCCGGTGCACAACCTCTCCCGCCTCCCATCAACGACACATCCGCAAAGCTGGTTTATGACTCGGCCCACCCATACCAGCCTGATCGACCAGGTGATATTCGTGGTCCCTGCGCGGGATTGAATACCCTTGCTTCTCATGGGGTAAGTGATTGCAGATCCCGGTGATCGGCGACCCACCCATGAACATGTTCCTTTTACAAAGTACCTCAACCGTAATGGCGTGGCCACTCCGGCCGAGATCATAAATGCTGTCCAGGAAGGTATGTAGAGCATAGTACAGGAATCTTCGTCAAGATTTTAATTACAGATCCACAGGTTTCAACATGGGATGGAGCTTGGCTGCGTTCGCCACCTATGGGGTATGTCCGAGGGTGTTCTGTCGCTTCGCTTTCCCTGTTAACCGATGGGTGGCGTTCAAAAATGAAATAGGCATTTATTGTCGACGGGAACCATCTGACCAATTTGATGACCATTGGTGCAAACACGACTGTAAATGGTCAATTCACTCCCGGACTTAGCATCCACGGCAACTTTGAAGGTAAGCTTCGTACCTTTCCTCCCATGATAACGGATCTCTTTCGTACTGCCGATAACCATGCGCTGATCACTGCTGTCGACTTTCAACTCCAGGTGATGCTAGCACCACTCGCGACGATTACTACTACACTGGCGATAACTTCAGTTTCAACGAGACCCTGTTTGATCAGGTATGTACGGTTTACCACCGTATCTATATTGCTCATCCCTTTCGAAGCTCGTCTATTTCGCCAACCTCGTTGGAGATGGCATGATCACCGTCGAATCTGCAGCCCTGCAAAAATCCCTCCGCATCAACGACTCCATGGCGCGCAACCCGACTTTTAGGTTTGAAAGCCCCCGCTACCAAGCCGCCCAGGCAGAGGCGGGCGCTCCCGTCGCCTTCTTCGTGAGCAATCAGACTGTGAACACGACGATGAACGCCACGTCGGAGGACGCGCGGAGTTTCCTCCAACTGCACAAGTTCCCCGACGGATTTTATCGTCGCCAGGGCCCATATGACTTTGCCGAGCTCGGCGTCATAGCTAGCCAGGTATCCAACCTGATCAGCATACTGCCAGGTCATAACGAAGGCGTGAACAACTATGTTGTGAATCCGGAGGATGATGCGACCGTACGTCGATCTCTTTGGTCCGGCAACCCTTCTACCATGCTGATTTTTCTTAGTTGTGCTATGGGTATCAGACACAGGTCAACTTGACAGCTCAGCTATACCCTAACCCGACTCCCGAACTCGAGGCCGCGATCAAGGCCAACCTGGTTACGTACTACCAGCTGATGCAAGATCAAGATCCGAGTTGCGAACAACTTTTCCCGTTTGGACAGTAAGAAAGACTGAATCGGAGCGATGGTTGAGGTTCTATGAGTGTTCCCTTGATGCTGTGGACGTAGCTCTCTTCCCGTCGGTACTACAAGTTGTTTGGTCGGTTCCCAATGTTGATGCTGTCGTGGTTTCGCGAGGACAGTGTGGAAAGTCTATGCTTGCGTTCTCAGAGGGTTACGTGAGCATGCGCTCGGCAGGCACAAGGATGTACAAACAAACAAAACTATAAATGACTTGCGCCGCTGAGAGCTGCCCACAACCTCTGACTACCTCCACACCAGTACTTCAGTTGTACGTTCGACACCCGCAACCTTCTTATTCCGAAATCTCTACAACCAGCTCACGATATCTTCCTCAACTACCTCATTCACCATCTTCTGTCTCCGCAGAGGCGAACACAGAAGAACCAATTTCATGCTTCGACCTCCTCTCAATAAATCATCGCATCAGTCTCAGTCTCGGTTAGAGTCCATAAGTACTGTGAGTACCCAAACTTCCCCTCCTCGGCGCCTCTGGCCCTAATGTATTCTCCTTTGAAGCCCTAAGCACCTCCGCCCATCATGGCTAACGCAGGAATCGTCAACATTCGCCGCGATGTCGATGACAAATTCTACCGCTACCGCATGCCCTTACTCCTCACAAAAATCGAGGGAAAGGGTAACGGCATCAAGACTGTCATCCCGAACATGTCCGATGTCGCTCGCGCTCTTTCCCGTCCTCCCACCTACATCACTAAATTCTTCGGTTGCGAGCTTGGCGCACAGACCCCGTTCGATGAAAAGAATGATCGATACATTGTCAACGGTGCTCACGATGCCACCAGGCTTCGCGAGCTCCTTGATGCCTTCATCGACAAGTTTGTCCTTTGCCGTTCGTGCAAAAACCCTGAGACCGACCTCGTCATCCTCAAGAACGGTCGTAACGAGGATATCATCCGTGATTGCAAAGCCTGTGGGGAAAGGACGGGCATAGACATGAGGCACAAGCTCGTCACCTTCATTCTCAAGAACCCTCCCAAGAACCCCAAAAAGAGCAAGAAGGGCAAGGGTGAAACTAATGGCTCCGCAACTGGTAACGCCAATGGTGTTCACGCCTCTGCTCCCGCAGTCCCTGGAGACGGCCCAGACGATGCGGCTCCGGCCGCAGACAGTGACGACGAGCTAACCAGGAAGATCAAGGCCCAGGCCGCTGACCTGACTACGGACACTGCCCTTCCCGCGGATGACTGGTCCGCAGACACCTCCCCTGAAGCAGTTCAGGCCCGGATCAAAGCGTTAGGAGGCCAGATTGGCAGCATGTCTCTTGGTGGTGGGGAAGATGACGGGAGTGAGGAGGATGCCGACAGCCCATATTCTCAATTCGGTCACTGGGTCGAGGAGAACAGAGAGGATGAAGACATTGGCTCAGTGCAGATTTATCAGAAGGCCCAGGACCTGGGTGTGGAAAAGAAGCACAAAACGCTCCTAGTTCTTGTGCAAGTTCTATTCACCAAGGATGTTGTGCAGGAGATTACAACTTACAAATCCCTACTGGCGAAAGTATGCTGCGTGTTCCGATCTTTGGCCTCCGCTGACGTGGCTTTGTACAGATGGTCACTTCGGAGAAACATCAGAAATCTTTGCTTGGAGGCATCGAGCGGTTGGTCGGGTTGGCGCACCCCGAGTTGATCCCAGCCGTTCCAAAGATCTTGATGGCGTTGTACCAGAACGATATCCTGGATGAGGGTGTTGTCACGCAATGGGGCACTCACGTCAGCAAGAAATATGTGGACAAGGAGACGAGTAAGAAGGTCAGGAAAGCGAGCGAGCCATTCTTGAAGTGGCTCGAAGAAGCAGATGATGATTCTGACGACGAATAAGTTTGGTACCATATGTATGGTCGACCAGGTGGACTATCTATTTTCTGAGATCTGTTGGCTTTTATATGATTTCTCTTTTTGTTGTCCGCGAGCACCGTTGGGTGGCAAAGTTTGTTGGACGTTGTGTGGATACCTCCGAATCTCGGGCTCCTATTGTAACATTGCTCTCGCCACCATGGCCTCAGGTTACGACAGACCACCCTTCAAGGCACCCCACATCGAAGACTCGAAGAAGAGGGTGAGGGTTCTATTCGGCGGCAAGATTGTCGTCGACACCTACAAGCCCAAACTAGTGTATGCCACAAGCCCCTGATAATCGAACGGAGTAGCTCAACTCCCCATTCGTTAGCTGGGAGCACCCTTATTATCCTACTTATTTCTTCTCTCTGTCAGACTTGCCGTCTTCCTTGTTACGTAGGTCCGACCAAGCCCAACCAGAAGAAGGTACAAAAGTCTATGATCTCGTGGTCGGCGATCGAGTAGCCAAGGAAGCTGTGACAGGGTTTACCGGCGAGGGGAAGTACAAGGAACTCGCGGGCCTCTTGAAACTCAAGTTTGAGTCTGCGGATGCATGGTTCGAAGAGGACGAGCGAATCTACGTGCACCCCAAAGACCCATACAAGGTATGTGTCGTCTTTCGAACCTCGCGGCTCTTTTTTTTTTTTTTTTTGGGGGGGGGATACTCGGTTTTGATGCCGTCGTGAACAGCGCGTGGACGTACTTCAAACTTCGAGGCATGTCCGTATCGAGGTGAACGGTGTCGAAGTGGCGAATACACACAGGGCATACTTTTTATTCGAGACCGGGTTGCGTAGGCGGACGTACATCCCGATCATGGACGCCCGGTTGGACCTCCTGACACCTTCGGACACGACCTCAGTTTGCCCATACAAGGTCGGTAGCCCTGATGTAATTCGCCGTGACGCACTTGACTGATAACGAGACTCAGGGGTGGGCGAACTACTTCAACGTGCAATTGCCCAACGGTGAGGTCCACAAAGATATTGTGTGGTACTACCGCGCTCCCAATGCCGAATGTATGAAGGTCACGGGTTTCTTGGCCTATTATGATGAGAAGGTGACCGTTTGGATTGATGGCGAGAAGCAGGAATGAAGAGAATAGCGATTGAATGAGTATCTTATTGCACCGCGACCGTAACATCTTATGTTGTACAATAGATCATTCTCAAGCTGATGTAGGTGATGAATCGAATGTATGTAGTCTATCACGCAATGTAGCTCATGAATTCATGAACCCCATGGCAATACCATCGTAAGCTGGCTTGCGGACCAGGTTCTATAAATGTTGTGCTTAAAAAATCGCATGGAAATACTCGAATGGTGCAACATACCATGTCCCACGGGGAAGCCTCACCATAGCCAGGGAAGGCGGATGGAATCCAAGAGTACTATGATGCGAATAATCGATTTGAACAGCAAGGTAGCTAAGCGCTGCAGAACGCACCTTGTCAGTGTAGTCCCAAATAGTAACACCAACACATCCAGGAACAGCCATGCAAGTTTGGACGACGGACATGTAATCTGCCTTTTGCTGTTCCAGATCGGCATCGGTGGCAGGGAGCTCGATTCGGTCATCAAGTTCCGTCACGGCAACTTCAAGACCAAGAGCAGTAATTCTCTCCATGTTCGTCTGGAGCTCGCTCGGAGAAACTTCACCAAGGATGAAGTGGCTTTCGAAACCAATACCATGAATGGGGGCGCCAGCTTCCAAGAGGTCCTCAACAAGTTGGACCATAGCATCGATCTTGGGGCCTATGAGGAAGACGTTCGTTATGATCACAGAAAGGCAGGGGGGCAGTCGGTCGAGCTTACCGGTGTACTCAAGGTTGTAATCGTTGATGTAAAGCTTGGCCTTCGGGTCTGCTGCGTGGGCCGTTTTCAGTGCAATGTTGATGTACGATGTGTTCAAGGTGTTGTAGAACACGTCGGCACGCATCGTCCCGTTATCGTTGAGGGGTTCTGAAATTCGCAAAGGCCCCGTCAGACGCAAAGCAGTAAAAATTCACCGCACCCACCATTTATGACATCCCACGCGTCTTCGAATGGTGTCAGAGCAGATTACATCTCACTAGGAGAGATAGCTTACAGCTACCAAGGTGCCGTCTAGTACGGGATAGTGGAAAACTACCGAGATAACTCACATTTTTCCTGCATAGTGCGAAACTTCTGTTCGCACATGGGTTTTGATGACTGAAGTCAAGGTCTCTGGCGTCCAGTTTCCATACATAACCCAGTCGGGAAGTTGACTGTGCCAGACGAGGTTGTGACCTGAGGGGCGCGAATGAACATGAGAGTCAGTAGAATGTATATGGAATACCTCTGATGATCTTCCTGGTCGCCTCCGCAAGGGCAACGACCTGATCACCCCCAGTAAAATTGAAGACGTTTTGCTCGGGCTCGATCGCATCCTAATGATATAAGCATTCAACTACTCAAGTTCTAGCTGCTGAACTCTGGAGAAAGCGCAGACGTACCCACTTCATGCTATTCCCAGGAGTGAGCTGACCGAACATTGCTGTGTTGTTCAAGATCGTGACGTAGGCCGGATCGGTCAATTCCGGATTGTCGGTGGCAGAGCCAAAGTAGAGCTTTCCGGCATCCTTGGCGGCCACGTTCAAAGCCACGGTGGAGGTCGCCATCGGAGCAGCGCTTGTGCTCGTCTGCGCGACTGAAGTTTGTACCAGTGCAAGGAGCGAAGCGACAGCCAATGACAACATCGTCTCGACCAAAGATAATTTCTGAGGGTGACAATGCGGAGGGTCGGCGCTCACATACTTATACCGGTCATACTTCGGGCATACATCGCCGCAGGCCCGCGACCGAGTAGAAGCTCTCGCAGACTGCCGCACGAGAGTTGGGTTACAAAATCGCCATGGAGGTCGCTGTCGGAGCAGCACTTGTGCTCGTCTGCGCGACTGAAGTTTGTACCAGTGCAAGGAGCGAAGCGACAGCCAATGATAACATTGTCTCGACCAAGGATAATCGATAATCTCTGAGAGGGACAATGTGGAGGGTTGGCGGTCGCATACTTGTACCGGTCGTACTTCGGGCATACATCGCCGTAACTGAGTAGAAACTCTCGCAGACTGCCCGAGCGAGGCCCGGGGTTGGATTGCGCGCGCGCAGTTTTGGCGCGACTCTCTTACTTTGTAAGAACGCGGTTTAAGGATTTTGACGATGGTGCAAAGTTGACTGGCGTTGAGCCAACCAGACCGGCTATATCATAGAGACGGGATGATTAATTTGCAACGGAGACATATGACATAGCTGCGGCCCGCGCTCGGTTCCTCGTCCATGAGGGAATGGAAGCTTCCAGGTGATTCCACGCCTGGCTAAACGTTCTGCGAGATTGGTGGAGTACCTGGGTGCTCTCGTGGTACATGCGGAACACACGGGAGGAGGAAATATAGTTGAGGATGAATACAACCGTGTCCATAAAGTGGTGATGGTGGGAGTGCCTCATCTTGTCAATGGCTACTATGTGGTGCTTACCTTTGTACTACCCATCGTCAGTTGAAGTAGAAAGTACTGTCTTCGTACTTCAATCTGAACTGTTTCCGTGCTCAATTTTGACCATCTTCCTACTGATCTTGGTCTTGGGCTGCCTGGCGGTTCTTCAGGAATCAGGATGACAGAGAGAGGTATAGATAATTCAAAAGTCATCACACCAATCTCGAGACTCATAGTCCTGGGCCGTGCCTTTAGCTGAGCCGGCCTCCAGTACGCGATGAGTAGCTGGTTTATACTTTGATGTAGGTCCTATCGTAGGAAGGTCGGATTTATTGATGAGCCTATCTCGCGCGGACTGTTGGTTAGGTTTTTCAAACTCCGGTTAGGACCTCCGAGTGACAGGCCTATTACTTAGGTGTGCTGATAACTACCCCCTCACCTCACAGGGGACATTTGACAAGTATCTCCATGACGCGCCTAGCTAAAGGTAGTGCACTCGCACACGTTAGTGATGCCACACTCGGTGCTTTCGCCCTTGTCCCGTCCTCGGATGTTCTCAACCATTTAATTCGATTCTTGTCTACATGGAGTGGTACCGAGTTGCGTATGGCCTTCCTCTTGTCGTGCTTCCCGCTCATAAGTGCGCGTGCTACTCAGCAAGCTATTCACGGTGGGGAGTTATGGGTTTGGAACAATGCTCTGGCACTCACCGTTCTTTCCAGCTCATCCAGTATATAATGAAACTTGTTACCCCGGTTTTGCTTGCACGGGCGAAACTGCAGCATCGAGTAGGTCTGCGGAAGGAGCCGACCAGCAGTATTGCGACGTCGTTCACAAGCTTTTCTGATACAATTGGTGACTTCAAAATGTTGGGCAGATTCTGGGGTAAGCGATCCCGCCGTTTCGGCGTCGATTAGTCGAGTCAGTCTTATTCGATTTTGCAGGTTTACTCTCCATCCTGCAATGGATGATATCCATGGAAAGGAGTCCTCCGCCCACTCGCACACTCCTCACAATCGAGCGCTTACAGGGATGGTCTATGCTGGCGTATTATCCATTAGAGCACCTCTATTACTTGCGTGCCCATAGCCTCATTCCGGCTACGATCCCCTCTATCATGTCACTTTTCCGACCCACCTCAAAGCGAATCCATCTGAATGCCAACTCTCTTGCCATGTGGTCTTGTCGTGCATGGGCAGCCTATGTCATCCTCCAGTTTGCTCACTTGATGGAGGACAGGAAGTTGCTACTTATGAAAGAGAAAAACTTGAGGAAGGGAAAGGGAGTCACAGCAGAGGACAGAGAAGACCTGCGGAACAAGTGGGACTCTTTCTGGAACGAGGTTGTAGCCAACTCTGCTAATTTACCGTTGGCTCTCCATTGGTGAGTTGCTTTCTCCAAGATCCGTCAATTTCTCAGGCTTCCTATAGGTCCCTCGAGCAACGCATTTTCACCAATGATGTATGTACTTGCATCGGGGGGGAGAGAGATCAGCTGACACATGTAAAACTTTTAGATATGGCTCACTCTCTTCGGATTCATAAATGCAGTGGCTTCCTTCAGGAGCGGATGGAAAGCCACCACCCTTCCTTCTCCAAAACTGGGCAAGGCGGATGAAGTAACTGGCAGCGACCTAGCGATTACAAGTGAAAAAGAGGAGACTTATTCTTAAGTAATTCTGTCCATTATTCCGCGAAAAGATCAGTTTAGTTTCGTCTCCAGTGGTGTACATTCTTCGGTATCCCAGAGGCTTTACCCAGTTTCTAGCTTGATCTTGCACCTGAAATGAGATACAGCAATATTTACGATTCCGTTGCCCTGGAATATGCCATACAAATCCATCACCGATCATCCTCCACCATTATGCCATGCATCGATGGTCTGCCACACCAAGCAGCGTAAAGCGTGGGTAGACCTCAAGATCCATCCGCCCAATCTCCCACAGTCATCTTCCTCGACTTCCCTGCATTGCATCCGCGGTGCACTGCCCTAGACTTATTGCAGCCTTGGGTTGGCTCTCTGGCTGCGTAAGAACAACGCCGTAAACTAGTTTGTTCTTATGAAACCTCACTGGGGGGGCCGATAGAGACATTTCAGACAGTCGCCACACACGTCAGCGGTATTTACGAGTTCCTTTGATACTCACATGGCTGCGTGGCGTTATTCGAAAAGTCGAGAGAAGCGGGGGTTTGAAGTCAGAGTCGACTATTATCACTTTGGCGTCAAAGTGAGAGGGGAGGTAGGTGATCTGTCCGACATCCTCCATAGGTGTGAGACCAAAGTTCCCAAGGAGAGTAACGTGTTCGCATCCAATCCTCCGAGGGTGCGCATTTGAAAAGGCCGACGGAAGCTTGTAGTTGGTTATCATTCACTGACCGAATCAGTCCTTATTAATGTGGTATCACATTACCCTCGTCCCGTGATGCCTCGCCAAAGTACCCAATCTTGTTCTTTGAAATTTTGGATGCCATGTGAAGGAATATCTAATTAAGATTTGGCCTCTTGTCCTGGCGATTTCCCAGCGAGCCCATTAGCACAGGCTCAGCATCGTACTCATCTTGAACTGCCTGCAAAAAAGACAACATCTATGAAAATATGTGAACGCTTTGGCCTGAATATCTATCCAGCACCACAACTCACAAATTGATGGCGCTGAGTACCCATCAACTTTCCGGGCTCCGTCTTGAGTCTATCCAGTATGTGGAGGAGTTTATCGTAAAAGTGCTGAATGGCGGTATCATTACGACCTGGCGGGGCGTGCAGAGGTCTGAAACGCTAGTAAGTGATAGGTGAGTCACCGTGCAATTCAAACTCACTGATTCACTGCTGCGCTGTATGCGGCACACCGCATGATCCCTTATGGCATGTCAACCAGTCAGGTATTCTCCAAGTTTTGATTATGACCCACCAAATGCCCCAATTGCATCCAGACGGTCGGCATCCTGGACGCAATGAAGTTCTACGCATGTGGTATGCCACCCTTCAAGTTTGCCACTTTCGCGCAACTTCTTCTCCGTTGTCCACGATACATTTTCCACGATTTTTACGATCAAAGCAGCTCGACCGTCGGATATCAGGTCCAATGCGTAATCTTTGGCTAATGATCGAAAGAATGGCAAAAAATATGCATAAGGATCTGCAGCTTCAGCGGCTGAGACATATTTCTTGTCCAATACATCATGCAAGAGCGCGGCGAGATCCACAACTAGTAGATCAGGGTTTTGGTGTGGAAGTGAGCGTGCAAGAGCCAAGGCTGTCTTTCTTACGCGTTGGACTGGTGGATCCGAGCAAAAGACGGTCAAAGGGAAGGGTTCAAGGGGCCACAGGCAGCCGTACCGTGAAACACGTCGTGAGAGGGATCGTAGCGTGCCATTGTAGCGACCATGAGCTTCTCTGCTGCAGCGAGAACAAGCTGCTCTGTTGCAGAGGGATACATATCCGGGATCATTCCTTTGAATGTCAATGTTAATGAAGACTGTAGGGATGAGAGGCTGACCCCATGTCGGTTCGGATTTCGGACTGCTTCCGATGCATACTGTGGCCCAGTTTGGGCACGCATTACACCACCCACCCACACTCACTTGCGATACTCTCTCGAATTCAAAACATGGGAGCACCAAGGGGATATACCATACTATTTGTCACTCTTTTACTGTGTTTTGCACTGACTACACACACCGTACTCTGTTCCGAACAGTCAAAGTTAGTCGTGCGGGTGAATGTTTCGATAAACCTGCAGACCACTCTACACTGCTGACTGCCCATTGCCCAACATGTTGCTGATGACTAGGAATCCGATATTCACGACTGTGCTGCTGTAGAGAAGCTGAGCGACCTCAAACGCGCCGTGGAGGATAATGAATCTCCAATCATGCGACAGGTTTTCGGCTGGTTATTCCCCTTTGGTCCTGGCTGGAACGCAGGTCTGTTGTTTTCATTGTATGAAATTCATGACACGTTCATGAACGTTCGTCGCAGTTCTGGGAACATTTTACATCAGCTCGTACGTTTATTCGGGCCTTTGATGATTTCGAAGCCTGGTTTTCTGAGCCGCTCACCAACGTTTCAGGGTACCTAACTTTATCCTTGCATTTATTCCCGCGGATATCAATGCAAACACCCTCAACACCATGACTGCGTTTGCCGTTAGCTTTCCGTTTCCACCAGTATTTCGAATTCCTTGATCTGAGGGCTTCTGTAGACAGGCGGCCTCCTGTCTGATGTCTTCCTGCACCTGGTTCCCCACGCGTTCCTTGGCGAGCATCAAGATTCAGGTGCTCATCTTGTCATGGTGGAAGACAAACGAAACGTATTGATCGGGTATGTGAACCGTGCTGGACATATTCCAACGACTCAATATCGGTCGGTAGGCTCGGTATTTTTGTCGGCTTTTCTGCGTTTTTCATCATGGAGAAGTCCTTACGGGTTCTCGGTGGTGATGAAGGATCCGAGGGTCATTCGCACGGTCACTCCCACTCTCACTCCCATGCAGACACATCAGCCAACGCCGTTGCTTCCGGTACATCGATCACACCACCAACTGATGGTCTGCGGCACAGAGGCGGAGAGAAAGGGCCCGGGGACGGCCAATCAGAACAAGCCGACCTGGTGCAACCAGGCACTAGCCCTTCGAAGCTCTCGGCTTATTTGAACCTTTTCGGTGACTTTGTCCATAACATGTACGATGTATTTTCTCCTAATTGTGTTGCTGCCCATACTAATGCCCTCGAATAGAACGGATGGCCTGGCGTGAGTCACTAGATACATGTGAACGCTCTTCGGACTAAGTTTGTTTCCAGCATGGCTGCGTCCTTTTACTCATCCCCCCTGATTGGTGCAACCACTACCTTGGCTTGCTTTGCCCATGAAATACCTCATGAAATCGCTGACTACTCAATTCTGGTTCGCAGCGGATTTAGCAAGCGACAGGCTATGCAATCGCAGTTTTTGACCGCCATTGGAGCATTTGTACGTTTTCATAATCTTGTGGGATTTTGTATTCTGATTTTGCGCTCAATTTTGATTAGGTTGGGTGAGCAGTAATTGAGCGGTCGGATATGCATTAATGCATTTCTAATTGTCTTCACCACAGTACATTCATGGGCATAGCAATTCATAATATGTCAGCCTCTGGCGCGGAACCAGTGTCAGTCGATTTAGCGGCAGGCGTGAGGCAGGACGCTTCCGGAATCCTTGGCACCACGGTGCAGCCAGCAGACTTGGTAAGTCTGCCAAGTCAGCAGGTTCGGCAAATTATCTGATGCGCTGAAGGTGATTCCTTTTGTCGCCGGAGGATTTCTGTACATTGGTGCCGTTGCCGTGCTGCCTACGTGAGTCCCAAAATTGGTTACCCGTGTCGATGTTCATGGTTTGTCGTGGAAATCAGTCTGCTAGCGGAGAGTAAAAGCGGAGCGCAGGCACTGCGGGAGGTACAACAGCTCCCTTCTTTTGATATATTCGGGCGGCTTATGAAACTTCTCAAGTTCGGTGCGATGGCCTTTGGTGTCTTATGCATGTTCTTAGTGGCGTAAGCCATCAGACCTGTTCCATTGTGCCGCTCTCACGTTTGAACTATTTTCAGATGGAACGAATAGATGCGAGTCTCGCATCTGTTCTGCGGTGGTGGTACCTGTCCGCACGGTCGTCCTCGCAAGCCATACATGTCGAGTGTAGTTGTAGAGTACTCGAATACCGCTATACTCTCGAGTTTGTCTGATATAGTGATGTCTCTTTGAAGTGATCGTTCCCGAGAGTCGGCGCGGAGGAAGGCAATGCCGTGAACGTTTAAATTAGAGGGTCGCATGTGCCTGTCCTGCTTGTTTAAGGGAGCTTCTCTGGCATTCTTGCAATAATTCATCGATGGATGGATTCAGGTCTTGCTTGATATGCATCTAGTGCGTGCGGCGGCGCAGATGGCTGATGCCGTGGCGATGCCGGCGAACGTGCGTGCATGGCCACCCTGTTGGTCTGGCTTGATGAAAACCACAGCGTAATTTCAGACACACGACCACTTGCACTCAAAAACTTGCGAAAGTGTTCCACTCTCTTCCATTGTCTTTCCCGACACCCTTTTCTCGCCACGTTCTCCTGTCTTTCCTTCACAGCAACCTCATCTCACCACAAATCTCAAGAATATACTTTAAACCCGCTGCAGTGCCCCTTAAGCCCTCCACAACACTCAAGCAGTCATTTTTTAGGTCGGAACAGTCCCTACCCACTTGCGAGCGTGCTCACTTTCGTACCGTCATCAGTCTGGGGCCCACTGTATAATTCCAAGACGAGCAAGGCACCCAGTCCTCCGGAACATCCTCAGCCTCATTCCGAACTCCCACTCCGCCCGTGTAATCCATCCTCAATAATGGGTACAAAAGGGCGCGAAGTCCCTCGCGTGGTGTGTTGCGCAATTCCGATCACAAGCACCGCGGGCAAGGTCCTTGTCGTTACAAGCCGGAAACGTCAAGACTTATGGGTTTGTGCGTATTTTCCCATCCCCCTCCCTTCCTTCATAAGGAGTCATGTACCTGCCACATCCGTTAGTTCTTATCCGGACGTTGGTTGGGTTCTCCCGTTGCCTTCGCAACTGACTCGCTTGTTTCAAGTACCAAAAGGGGGCTGGGAGCCCACAGATGTAATATTGGAGGCAGCAGCCTCGCGGGAAGCCTTAGAAGAAGGTCTCACCCTTTGTCCCTCTATCCGTCATCTCATCTCCTGATGAATGTCCTATTCCATTCCCTGCCCTCGCTCTTGACTTTCAGCCGGCGTTCGCGGCAGAATCACACGATATGTGACAACCATCAAGTCACCTTCAACGACATATCACTTCTACGAGCTTGAAGTATCGTCTCTAGACAAAGACTGGCTCGAGAGCAAGGAACGAAGAAGAGAATGGGTCGACTACGCCGAAGCCTCTCGAAGAGTCGCGTGGAAACCTGAGCTGGCACGGGCGTTGTCCCTATCGTCGTTGGCACCCCAACGGTAGAGCTTCGCGTAACTGTTTTCCCTTGTGTTCTGGAGTACCGCTGTGCGATCTTTAGGCTTTCCATGGATTGTCGCACTTCGAATCACTGCTGAACATGTCGAGACCAGCTTCACGTTGCCTTCGACTTCCTGGGGACCCTATATTCTACTCTTTTTAAACTATACCACGATTTTCCCTCTGCCTCATCACATCCCTCTACTCCTTGCATACTCTGCTCTTCAATGTATCACTTATACTACCGCTTCACGGTGTTTCCAACATAGATCCGTGATCCTGGCCAATAACCTAGATAATTCGTTGTGCATCTGAATTACTCACGGGTCTTTCAATCCTGATGGTTTCAATACCTCAGTAAGCGGGATTGTTTATAGCTCGGGCATTGGTTCCACTGACTTTTTTTTTTTTCGTCAGCGTCGATCTGCAGACACTGTCAATTGGGATGTTACCTTGCACCGTGCTATCCGCTCTTGAGGACGATAGAAGGGGAAGGCTATTAAATAACCTTTCTGTTTTGCTTTTTCCCGACTTCCTTGTCACGGAACAGTTACCTTCCTCGACTCCTTTGGCCTCCCTCGGAATTCTCGATTACCGATCTAGCAGGCACTGATCTCTGTCTGGTATCGTCACGGTCGTCCGCTCATACCGGGCCGTCATGGTTGCTAGATCCATTTGGTTGGCAAATTCTCGATGACCAGCCTGCCCTCGGCCAAGTTTTCATCGGGAAAGTGCGCGATAGGTGCTCGATACGTCTGGCTGCACACGCTTGCACCCTCGTTATGTTTCCTGACAATTATTTGACATGTAGGCAGGAGTCCTGTTCATGAATTTGCTTCCTGTGACGTCCGACAATTCCGCACTCAGCTGAGACATCTGGGGACAAGCCTTGCACCATCGATGCGAATAGACCTTTCCGATATCTGCGTTGATACAAGTTCATAGTACATGGCCTGCCATGGTATATCTATCGGGCTCCATGAATATGACATGCTGCCTGCCACAGTGTTGGTGTGTTGTAAGACTTGGCTCGGCAACTGGCCGCCATCAGCAAGTATGATAATCTTCCCCACAAGTTATCTCCCGCAAAGTACTGGGTGACCCGGCTCAATTCGGGGTATGACACGACCCACTTTACAATCCAAGACATATTCCCGAAAATCTTCATGAAGCCGGTTCCTCGGGGGTGCTCGGATTGCCCTGGTCAACCTTTTTTTGTTTTTTTTTCCCTTTTTTTTTTCTTTTCCAATTTGACTGCTTGTAATATTTCCTCCAATGTAAAAATTAGACCCCAGACTGGAATGACAGTTCGCTTCCATGGCAGTAGATCCTTCCCAAGAATAGGTCATTTCCAATGTCAAGTTCACGTGCAACATAATTTCGGTACAGAGCCTCCTTCCTCCGGGTGTACCAAACTTGGCATCAAGTATTCAATGGGGTGAATCAATGCACTGAGATGAGCTTAATCCGGCCACTAATTTTGGGTGCTCGCAACTCCCGGTTGAATAAGTTCTTGAGCGGTGAAAAGCGAACCGAGCAGGTCATTTGTGAGATGAATCGATGTTGACTATTAGGTAAGTGGAGCCACATGAATGATCCTAAAACGGAAATCCACCAGTTCCAGCCACAGGTCTTAGGAACCCACAGGTCGTCGATTCAGTGCAACCGTCATCGACTGATACTGAAACACGCATCCCGACGAGACAGAAAACGACCATCCCCTCCTTGATCCCCTCCGCCCATACGATGTCGTTGCTGACTCCTTCAGAGTCCCGGGCATTCCAGTCCTTCCTCGACGCTGCTGCGTTTCCCGTGGACTGGAGCATGCAGCTTGAGATCTCCCATGAACACATGCCACCAGCTCATGGAACAGAGGCGCTCACGAAGGCGACGAAAGATCTCATGTCGCTGGACGGGGACAAGTGGCGGTATCCGCTTGGTCCATATTCTCCCGGAGAGGGCCCGGGAGCGTCGGTACACAGGCAGCAGCAGGTGCAGACCAATCCACTCGCGCTCTTGTACTCGACGATGCACCAGAGATCCTTGGTTAGTAATCCCGATGGCGCCGAACTGGCGAATCCACCGTCCACACATCTGGGTTCCTTAAACTCGCACAACCAGCTTGTCCAGCTTCCTTTCTATCATGCCATGAATTCTACCGCGGATCCAAAGCGAACTCGCGCGGATCCCATTTCTTACGATCACAGTTCGTCGTCGTCATCGTCTAGGCAATCTCCAGTGGATCTCCTAACATCATCCTCGTCAATGTCGAGGCTCCTATCGTCGACAGCGAAGCGATCTCCTCCGCCTGATGCAAAACTGTCGAACAAGCGACATCGTCCTTCTACTTCCCAGAGCCTCCCCGATGAAGCTCAGCTACTGCCTCAAAATAGAGCGGTGTTGTTGTCGCCATCTCAGAAAAAGGCAAATCACATCCAATCTGAGCAAAAGCGGAGAGCAAATATCCGCAGGGGATATGCCACTCTTTGCGAAACCGTACCAGCACTCAGAGAGGCGTGCCAGGTGGAAGATGAACAACAGCTTGCGGATGGTAAACCTAAGAATCGGCGAAGAGGAAAGGGGAAGGCAAAGAACGATGATGGCGAAAGAATCGATGGACGGGCGGGGCCCAGAAGCGAGAATGTCGTGTTATCGAAGAGTGAGTAATATCATGCAAACTCTTCTGTATCCTTATCCCCTTTCTGTAGCCATCGACTACGTGCACGAGCTGCTGTCAGAGCGGGAGGTTTTGATGCAACGACTCCATGTGGCTCGCACCACCTTACCAGTCGATCATCCATTACTCTTGCCCCACCCAGACGCGCCGCTTCCACTGTGGGAGCGAAAATGGACAGGTGGGGAGGAAAAAGACAACGATGACGATTATGACGATGAGGAGGACTAGCATGTGTGGCGGTTTCATCGTCTGGAAGGGAGCACACTGAAGAGCGGCATAAAGACAGTGTTGAGCCATGGTTGCCAGTGGCTGAAGAAACTTTGTCGCATTGGCATCTAACAAACATGAAGGACGTGTTATTATATCTCAGTTAATGGGGTTGTTTATTCCGACTACATAGTGTATTGGTACAGGACAGGCGTTGATGAGCAGTGTTTCACGTATTTGCTTAGATACCTTAGAGTGTATAGGTATATAGTGACTTGCCGTCTGAGGTTCGAGGCAACACTGTACACCCTGGCAATGCCACGCCAAGTCACCCGGGCCGGTGGATTCACTGGCAACACATTCTAAATCAGGCGTCAAACCTTGAACAGAACAGAAACAAAATGCCAGAAGCCTCTCGACAGTCCCGGAAACGAAAATATCGTTCAGTATGGGTTTATGGTGGTGCATGATTATTGGCCTCGTTGATGCCTACCCGAGCAGGATGGCCCAACCCCCACTTGGGCGAAACGGACCATCGATGGTCCAGGTGTCTGGGCTAGCTGTGTCAAGGGAAAGGAAAAACAAACTGTTGGTGAACTGTGTAACTTGTTTGAGTCGGTGAGAACCTCCCCTGCTTTTAGATCTGAATCTTGGGCTAATCATGATCAGCTAGCTGCCGAGCTGTGGCCAGTGGAAGGGAACGATCAGGCCGGAGGACGCCATACTTCAGACGATGAAGAAGATAACGTGGATTGTGAAGCCCTAGTTGCACGAGAGCTCGCCGCCATCAAGCGTCCACGGACGGAACGGCGATTCGGTTGGTAGCGGGGAGTTTTTCTTGTGCACCTATATCTTGATATCCTCTCCCAGTGAATTGCCAGACAAATACGCCTTGCGGTAAGAACGTCAACGTCGACACCAACGCAAAGCTAATTTCATCCAGTGGTCTTTTTCTCTTGCAGGCCCCCGATAGATCCAGTCAAGTTAATTGTCACACATGCCGAGAACATCCGAAAGACAGGCGCAGCGAGATCGAGGTACGGATACCATCGAACGTTCCAAGGATCGTCCGATCACGTCTTTTGACACATTCAAGGTATACCCACAGGCTTATCCCAGTCTCTGGATCTTGCGTGGCAAATCTTCCGGAGATACAGTCTCTGTGTCGGCGCGTATTTACGTCGTTTTTTGCGGAGGCTCAGGCTGAAGCAAGTGCTGACACCCCTCAAGTACACAAGGTGAGTTCGCAGTCAGCATGTCGTTCGCCTTCATTCACGCATGGAGTTTGCTGTCCAGTACAAGATTGAACTGCGAGTACGAAATCATAACACGTTGACTCGGATGGGTATTATTGAGGAAATAGCAAAGTGCATGCCTGAAAACTACGTGGTTGACCTTGACAACCCGGACGTATTCGTCCTCGTGGAAGTCTTCAAGGTGTGCCGTGCTACCATTCTATCGACGTAACGAACGACTCAGGCGTGGGCTTCAGAGTGTATGTGGTGTGAGCATTCTGAGGGACTACTACAAACTCCACAAATTCAACGTTACGACGCTCGCCAATGAGAAGAATGGAGTAGATGACTTTAAGCGTGAAGCGGGGCGTGTCCAGGGCAAAGAGTTAGATGAAGTCGACCCAACGTACGTTGCCAGTACGTAGTCAGGCGCAGGAAGTGTGATATAATGCATATAAACCGAGTCCTACTTGATTTGGGAAGTGCGGCGTGCGTCCATTACGACCATACTTTGTGCCACCTCCCGCAGCAACATACCGCCCAGTAACGCGTAATCTCTCTCTGCAGCATGGCTGATCCAGTGGACTCGATGCTCGATCTCATGCGGCGCCTGCCCCCAACCCGTGTAGAAGAGAACATCAATTCTCTTATCCGGATCTGCCCCGACTACGCGGACGATCTTCTCGGTAGTGTGGACCAGCCACTCAAAGTCTTGACGGACCACGCGACGGGGAGGGAATATCTTGCCTGCGATTATAACAGAGATGGTGATAGCTATCGGTGAGTGTATCTCATGGTTTCGCGACACGCGTACGATCCACTGTCACATTTCGCGGTATCGATTGGTTCTCTTCCGCTTGGCAAAGATTGTATGCTCTCGTGCAGTACGACTGACACATTTCTCTAGATCGCCGTGGTCCAACGAGTATGACCCTCCTCTAGAAGATGGGACGACTCCAAATCCGAAACTACGCAAGCTGGAAATCGCGGCGAACGAGGCTTTCGATACCTATAGGGAATTGTACGCGTTCTAGCTACCACGTCCCCGTCTATATCTCTCATGTGGATCTTACTACCCTCGCCACACGTGACAGATATTACGAAGGGGGAGTCTCTTCTGTTTACCTCTGGGAGCTCGAGGATGGTGGATTCGCTGGCGTGGTACTGCTAAAGAAGGGTGGGTGCGCGACGGCGCCGTGGCAGTCTGTTGTTCTTCCGTACCCTTCGCTTCGGGGATCACGGGCCCGTGATACTGACTGTGTCTTCCCAGTGATGGATCCTTCCAGCCCAGATGAGCCATCGGGATCATGGGACTCTATACACGTCTTCGAAACGGCAGAACGCGGGAGGCAAGCTCACTACAAGTTGACGTCCACGGTTATGCTCCAGCTTGTCACACGGCGCACCGAAGATACTCAAACTCACGCCGTTGCTAGCCAGGAGAAGAAAGTTTCTGATCACGGCTCGAAGTCGTCAGGAGAAGTCAATTTGAGCGGAAGCATGACTCGACAAGTGAGTTGCAAAAGCTTCAAGCTTCTTAATTCAAGCTTTTCTGACTTCTCGCGTCTTTTTTCCTGCGATCCAGACGGAGCAAGACTGGCCCCTGCATGATTCTTCGTCGCATATCACCAATACAGGAAGGATGATCGAGGAAATGGAAATCAAAATGCGTAACCTTCTCCAAGAGGTCTGCTCCTTTCTACTGATAGAGCGATATTTGACGTGATCGCCCGCAGGTGTATTTTGGGAAAACGCGTGATATTGTGTACGATCTCCGTAGTGTGGATGATCTTGACAAAGCAAGAAAACAAAGAGAACTGCAGAAAGAGCTTGTCGGGTTTATCAAGCGGTGAATTCGATCCCTTACAATGATACGTAATCACTGCACTGGACCTCGCAACAGCGATGTGTCGAAAGAGGCTACATCAACGACCCGCTAGTTGGGCATCAGCAATAGGATTGGCATGGATTGTTACCTAGAAATTAGATTCAGGCATCGTTCACAGCTACAGCTCAAGCGCTCATGTCTTACATGGGTGAGTTTGATTTCGGCGAGGGGTCTGTTTTTATTGTTGACAGGAACACGCTCCATCAAGTCCAAAGTGGAGTCGGCGCCGTCAATGATCTTCCCGAGAATTGTATATTTGCTGTCAAGATGTGGTTGTTTTGCATATGTGATGAAAAACTGGGATTTATTTGTATCGGGCCCAGAGTTCGCCATGGCAACCATACCGCGGTCGTTGAACTAGTGAAGCGACGCATCATGGAACCCGGTTGGAGCTACGCGCGGCAAACTTCGCACCTTGAGCGTAGATCGTATCTCGTGTGCGAAAGGTTTGCCCCATATGCTCTGACCACCTTTGCCTGAGCCAGACGGGTCACCCGTTTGAATCATAAAACCCTTGATATTTCGGTGAAATATACAATTGTTATAATAGCCAGACGCGCAGAGGGCCAGGAAGTTCTGGGACCGTGGGGATGAAAATGAAATGGGGAACATTAATTCACTATGGAATTACGCACTTCTGCAGTTTTCGGCACAGCTTCGCAGAATACCTCGATCTTGAATAAAATGGTAGCAGGGTTCAGGTGATGTTTGGTAAAACGTACCTTGAGTTCGCCATGCGAGGTATGCAGTGTCACGGACTAGCAAACGGGGCGGTGAGTATATGCGCGATGATGGCGGATCGGAGTGAACTGACCATGATGTGACAGTTGTAACGTGTGACTGTCGGATTGTGATCTTGCGCTTGCCAAGTCTGGACTTCCGACGGGGGGTTCGTGTGCGACTGTCATTCTTGACCTCAACCCACTACCATGTTGCGAACACCCTCCATTCGTAGCCAGGACGATCCCCTTTCTGTCGCAATCCGTCCCCCCCCAACAGAATCGGCCACTGACCGTCAAGTGCGTCTGCAGCAGGAGGCGGAGGCTCGTCGCATATCCGAGCAAATCGATGAAGACCTCAGAGTTGAACGTGAGAGGCTGAAAAAGTTTAAAAGTGACGTCAAGGTGACATTCGTCGTTCATATTTACTTATCGTTTTGTTCGGAGGGGGGGACTGATGTTGTCTGTTTCCCAAGTTGCTGCTCTTGGGCCAGGCCGAGTCAGGCAAGTCGACGTTGCAGAAGCAATTCCAGCTCATGTACAGCCCAGCTTCGCTCGAGAGCGAGCGCATGTCCTGGAGAACTGTTGTGTACTTCAACGTCGTCCGTTCTATCAAAAAGATCCTCGTTACCTTGGAGGCGTGGGATGACGTCGACGATGGTTCTGACTCCCACAGTACGATGGAACGTCAAGAACTGAGCCAGGATGACCCCCTTTTAGTTGGGGCATCTCGCACCAGCTCCGTGGGTTTGCACCTCGATGCTCTCTCTTCGGATGCGGAACTTCCAAGCCCAACAGCCCCAAGCCCTACAAAATACTTTACCATCTCGGATATACGTCGCCGCCTTTTGTCCCTCGTAAATACGGAACCCGAACTGGGTGATCGGCTCAGCGGTGGTATTTCTGTGTCGGGATCTGGCAGAGGAGAAGTTTATGTTCGCAGCGGCTGGCAAGCGAGAAACATTCATGCAAGCCAGAAGATCGTCGGAAGGCGATCGAAACGAACTGAGGCCGAAAACGCGGAGCTCTTCATTGAGCGTCCTGGTACAGCTCTGTCGTTTGACGTCAATTCAGATGCTCTAGTTGACGACGTCGCTACAATGTTGGACCAGTCACGGGAGGACATAATAACCCTTTGGGAGCACCCGATTGTTCGTGCGTTGATTTCAAAGAGAAAGTTGAAGCTCGACGAGTGGTCGGAATTGTAAGTTAGCGCATATATGCGTGTATTTTGCTGACAATTTACCTCCGTAGCTTCTTAAATAATATTGCTCGCATCTCCGCTCCAGAATATATTCCCTCGACAGGTAGGTCCTAATGGATTGATTTCACGCCATGATTGGCTGATGTGCAGAAGATGATATCCTGCACGCCCGTATCCAAACGATGGGCGTTGCCGAACATATCTTCGACGTGGATATCCACGGGAAGACCGTATCATGGCATCTCTTTGACGTCGGTGGCGCCAGAGGACAGCGCCATTCGTGGGTGCCATATTTCGATGACGCAAACGCCATCATTTTTGTTAGCCCAATCAGTGCCTTTGACCAGGTACGTTTTCCCAATAAGCACATACCCAGCTTGATTTCATGCACCGAATATAGTACCTTGAAGAAGACCCTCGCACAAATCGTATTGACGACTCCCTACAACTCTTTACCCAAATCTGTTCAAATCAGCTCCTCAAAAAGGTCCATCTGGTTTTGTTCCTCAGTATGTCCCCCGCACGATCTTCAGGAATGGAGGTTAAGTCAATATTCGTTTGACAGATAAAACAGACATCCTGAGAAAAAAGCTTGAGCAAGGCTTACCGGTCTCCAAATAGTAAGCGTCTATCACGCCCTCATCTCGTCACTGACATGGCGGAAGTATCCTGTCGTACGGCGACCGTCCCAACGAGTACGAATCAGTAGTACAATATTTCCGCGCACATTTTTTGCAAGTCCACAGGAGGAACAACGAGAACCGACGAGTCTTATACACGCACTTGACGAATGTTACAGTTAGTGTTCTCCTTACTCCAGGATACGTTGTATTCCATTAACGTGTACTTGACTATCCCAGGATACGAAAGCTACACAGAGTATCATCGGTAACGGTAGGTACTCAAGTTAGCAACAGCACTCCGTTATTCATTAAAGATACCATCCAGTGCGGGATTCCATTTTCCGGGGTTACCTACAATCAGCTGCCTTGGTCTGATTCCCCCATTGCTTCCCCCCCGCGCCTTCCGTGTGAGAAAAATTCCAGCGCGTTTTCTTGTGTTCAATATCCCGAGCAAACGTTCCTGCACGTCGAGCTCTTATAGATTACACAGATCACGCTTGTACACTTTTCTCCTTCAGTTTGCCCCGTACATTTCCAACCTTCGTTCAACTGCTTATATTTCCTCCTCTCCCTTCGGTAAAATGGGCTGTTACCTCGCACTTGTACATATTATTGCTGTTTTGGTCCTGTAATTGCCTAGATCCACAGTGTGTTCTGTATCTACGCACCCGCGATGATTCACTGTGGCTTTATTGGGTCTCCTCCGACAAAGTGCCTCCCGTGCGTTGTATATGACATACCGAACGGGTGCCGACTTGCCCCCCTCCTTGCTTTTCCCAATCTCCTTCCCGCCGTTGCATCGCCCAAGTTGCCACCGTACGGATCAGTATCAACCTTTCGGTCCCACTTCTGTTTCGACGTGATCAGTCTGATCCATTGATGACCTTGTCATGGAAAGTGATTGCGAACCCCTCAAAGTCACATTCTTTCCTCCATTGCATCATCAACGCAGAATATGGATACTGGACATTCTTCGACGTGAACGACTCACCGAGGTTCGTGCAACGATTCCGACAAACGGTCTTGATCTCTGGAGCTGGAGGCACTATCATTGATACAAACGTACAGATCCTAGATATTGGATGTGGCGAAGGCGCCCTCCTTGCGACGCTGTGCCAGCCTGCCCCGTGGCTAAGACCGAATCACTTTCAAGACGACGATCACGAGCTGTCCTCGCTCTTTTGCAACGTTGGCTTGAATGACGAAGATACACCCGATCTGCATGCGACACGCATTGCAGGACTTGACATTTCGTCCTCCCAACTAGAGATCGCTACTCAATACACATCTCCGGCATCCGTCAACCCTCTTTACACGCGCTGGGAGCCCTTGGATGTCGAACTATGGCACGGCAGCGTCGACGCGATCAATCACGCGTTCGTCAATGCCCAGTGTATCGTCGCCAGCGAACTGTAAGGTCTCATCGCGTCATCCTGCTGTTCTGTCCCGCTGATGAGCACCCGTGTGGTGTGCGTAGCATCGAACATTTGACAGATGACGTCCTTGTCCAAGTCGCCCCCATTGTACTTGGCGTGTACAAACCACGCGTGTTCCTTGTCACCACTCCGTCGTACACTTTCAACCGACGATGGTCTCCACCGGGAGCTACGGATCCGAAAGGTCATCCCGACCCGACTGGCCGAACCGACCGTATATTCCGGCATCCTGACCACAAGTTCGAATGGACCGTTGACGAGTTTGTGCGGTGGTGCAAGAGTGTCGCACACCAGTGGGGATACGCGATAGAGATCGCAACTATAGGGATACCCAAAGAAGAGGACCCTTGGGGACGGGATGGGGTCTTGGGCGGCGCCACTCAGGTTGCGTCTTTTAGGCGGTTGGACGACCGTTCCTCCAACACAGTACGGAAACATGGAACGCAGGCCGTTCGTTTTGAGATTAAGGAACCCCACACGTTAGTGGCGAGGCACCGCCACGAAGCGCATCCACGCGCAGGATACCCTTCAGACTGGAGAGAAATCGAGGAAGCAATGGTTCTCAAGTTTCAGCAATGGGGAGAAATGAGCCTCGGAGTTCAGGAACTCTGGTTCGCAGACAACTTGCCAGTTTTGTGTGGTGGGTCCATAGAAGTGATGCTCAACGCCGCCGAACAAAGTACCGAGCTAGAGGTACAAAGCATTGCTGGCCAACGGCGCGGAAACTGGAAGATTCAACTATTGAGGAGGCTTACCAATTGGTTTCCTGAACCAATGGAGAGCGAGGACGCCATTTGCGAGGATGATGAACCGGACTCTGATGGAGGAGAAAGCTCGTTCGACTCTGGCGTACACATGGGTATGACCTATGATGGTACCCCATGGCGCCCCGAATATATTGGCTGGTCACAAGTCAGTGGAAGCGGGAATAGCTGGGCCACGGATGGGAGCGAAAGTTGGGCAGACAAGACCCACTCAGGGTGGGAAAGAAAGTTATGAATTCCGTCAACCTGACAGTGTTGGCTTGAAGTAGATTTTGAAATGGATCCAGATTAGTGTCTAACTCATGTACATCTAACAGAACTGCTTTTCGTCAGGCCAGGTCAGGGGAGACAAGTATAGAACCGACTGGTATTGAAACTACGAGCGAGTACCGAGTGTCGCATACTCGTCAGACCTCCAGCACTGCTCTATAAGGCGCTGTGTAACCACTACGTGGTGAGTTGGGGTGGCGCGACGTAGGGACGTGTTATACTGACCAATGAGAGGATGTAACTGTGCCATGTAGGTGATCATCCACATGAGATAGCAACACGAAAGCGCGAGCAGAATGGCAGTCCGGATAGTTCTGCATTGGCGGTACGCTCAGTCCCTGGACGTTCATCCAATTTCAAGTTGCCACTTACGTTTGCTGGGGGCCTTTCGGGACGAACAAGTAACCACAAACCATTAAACCCAGGACAATGACGAGAGTGAAGATAACGGGGAGCAGCGAGGCCATATTGCAGATGTGTTCGGCTGTCCTGGCTCGTGTGCCGTGTCGTTCGTTCAAAGGCAAGTCGCACGACAGCCGACTTCCGATCTCAAGTCATGTGACAAGCAACCAAACAAAAGCAACCAAAAACCTCAAGTGCTATTATGTGTAATAAAGTAGCAGACACGTTCATTTATTTATCAAAGGCCCGACGTCTATAACAAACGTTGCGTGGCTTCTTGGGCATCGTGATCATGGTCTACATAAAGGTTGAGGGTGGGTCATAAGAAAGACTTGGGGCACACGTACATGATAATTATGCTCTGGCAAGTGTTGATCCAGCGTGAACTCTACTTGGCGCAACAATGTTGCGAGAACGGTTCCCAATTGCAAGTACGCGAACTGAGCAAACAACATCTGAGCCAACATTCAACGAAGATGATCGTGACTTACCTGCTCGCCAATACATCGGTGTCGGCCAGCACCGAACGGTTGGTAAGGACTATCTGTACCCTTGCTTACAGCACCAAATCCATAGTCGATCTTCTCGCCGTTTTCATCCGAATATATTTTGAACGCCTGAGCTGCAGCACCGTCTGGGTCGCTCCACCGGATTGGGTCCCAAGATTCTGGGTTGCGCCATATCTGCGGATCAACCTGGCTGACACTTGGAGAAGCAAGAACGTAGTGACCACGAGGTACAACATAGGTACCATCTTTCGAAGGCGCAGCAAGAGTGGACGGAACGGGAACATCAGAGCGAACGTAACGCATGATACTGTGAATAGGTGGGTGGAGGCGAAGCGTCTCTCGAATAACTGAATCCATGACGGGCAGTTCACGAAGCTCCTCGTAGGTCATACTCCTGAACGAGCCATCAGGATTACCGAAGTGTTTCACCTGTTCTTGGTACAGTGTTTCCCTAAACAAGACGATAAATAGAAGACATTAGGAAAAGTGGAGGTGGACTTACTGTACTTCCTGGTTGTCTGCAAGGTGAAGGAGAGCCCAAGAGCCAGAAGCTGAACTGGTGTGTTGGCCCGCCATGAGAAGCGCAATCAGGATATGGGCGATCTCGTGGTCTGGGAGTGCTCTACCATCCCGATACTTTTGAGAGATGAGCGCAGAAATCATATCCTGTGCATCCTGTCACAAATGTGAGTGCAAAGTCGGTCGAACACGGTGGAGTCTGAACTCACAATACAGGACTCCCTGCGTTTCCGGATGATGTCAACATAGAATTCGCTCATCTTCTTGTGAGCCTCGTCACGTTGACGGTAGCTCTCCAAAGGAAGGTTGGGAAAGAGGAAGTTGAGCGGCGTGAATCCACCATCCAAAGCGTTAAACAATTCTGAGAATGACTTGTCCAAGTTTTCACGGACTTCGGTACCCTGAAGTGTCCGCGATGCAGTCAAAATCGTGATTTGCGCCATAACGTCTGTAGCGTCGAAACGTCCCCATTCGTTGATATCGTTCATTTGGAAGATGAAGAATCCCCGATCCGTCCTCATGAAGTGGTCGACCTCGTTTTCGATCATACCAACGTAGGCACGGAAATTTTCGGTGGAGAGACCAACTTTGACAAACTTCTTCTGTTCCATGAACACCTCGTTGGGGACATCGTAAACAACATCTTTGCCGAAGACGGGCGTCGTGAGATGCTAAGGGACAGTTAGCCAACAACAGAATTTTAGAGGACCTTGCACACCTTGTAAGCATCCTCTGCGGAGAATGCCATAGATTTACCGCCGAGAACAAAGTTGTTGCCCTTGGGACCGAGCGCGACGGTGACTTTGCGGCCCAATAAAACAAACGTGAAGACATCTCCGTACTGCCAAGGACAACACAATTGGACGAGGAACTAGTACGACGGTGTGTTGTGGCGTACCTTCTCTCTACATCGAGCAAAAAAGTTCAATGGGTCATTGCCATATGAAATTGCAGAACCAAAGATGGGTACAAAATGGAACACCTCTGGAGGTAACGAAGGGTCTCGGGGAAGAATCTGGAGACGTGTCAGTTTGGTTCAGTATGTATTACTGGGTACATACCAGCTGCCTAAGGACGTGAAGGATAATGACCAAGAACGGTGAGTAAACGACCAAGAAGAGAATAGCGCGTCCCGGCGAGTTTGCGATATAGTTCTGGGCGGAACCCAGAGCAGTGGCCACGTAGCCCGCAGCGGGCAACGGACTATTGACCGACATTGAGAACGCGTCAAACCAAGAAGGGAGGGAGAAATGGGAAGCGAACCTAAGACGCCCACACCTTATAACCGGTTTTTCTACTACGGGCAGTCGTGTACTGCATTGCTTAGTCAGCAGATTTTTTCGGGAAGATCAAAATCAGGCCATGTCGGTCAAAAAGTAGGACTAATATCAATCGTTCTTGATAGCGACCAGCTCTACTTAGACAGTCTGAATCCGTAGATCTTTGTTAAAGTATTGAAAGGCATAAACTAATTTCTTTGCACATCCGGGGCCATAATAATATGTGCTCTAATTTTTTTGACTCTTTCTCAACGATAGATGGAGCCGAGGTTGGGGACCCAGTTCGACAGCCTTTACCCGAACCTTGAGAACGTCACCGACGCCCAACACCTCGCCCGGCGGTGCAGGCAATGATCCAAACACCCCAAGCGAGGGCATATGGCAGATGAATGAACTGGCCATCCCAGTGCCATCGAGACGCACGCCGGAAATGGTGGCATTCAAGATTCGTAGTGGATCGTGACGACCGCTTTCAGGATGGGGGTTTTCTATAAAACGTTTGAGATACAAGTGGGACCAAAAGTCAGCATGGAGTCTCTCTGCCTGCTTGGATTCTTTCTCCCTCTTCTTGATCTCAGGTGCGTACTCCTCTAACCATGCCGTTGAGAACAGCGAGGTGCTTGTCCCGGGGTTTAGCAGCGCGTGTTTGATCTGCCAATGCGCCACAAGATCGTTGTATCGCCGTAGCGGCGACGTGACACGGATATAACCTTCGCGGTCTGGGATTCCCATGCTCCAATGCATCGCAGGCTCGAGTGTGTGCTCAACCGGGGGTATAAATAGCTTGGATTTCTGTACGGCGTAGAAATCCACATGACCGTCCGGGTCCCGCATCGCCAATAACTTCTGGACAGCTTGTGGATCTCCAAGACATACAGGCGGCTTGGATGTTCTTCTCAGCATTGGAACTCCATGTTCCGAAGACCAACGAGAAGCCACGCGACATGCAGCTTTCATACATTCCGAGATGATCATGCGCGCACCAGAACTTTGCATTTGCTGTCCCACGACCTCATAGGCTAGGGATGGGAAACCACGGAAACGATGGGGATCGGGGCAGTCTAAAGGGGTGCCAATTAGAGGTTTGGGGTTGATGATAATCCTGGCTTTAGGCAGAGCAGTGTAGAAATAATTGCTGGAGGCCAGATTGCGTTGCCTGTGTCGCGAAATTGCCTCGGTGATGAGTCGCAGACTGTTGATGTGCTCGGCACTCAGGTTCGCCATAGAGGAAGAGGGAGAATGGCCCGGAAGATCAAAGGGTCGGAGGGATTCATGGCTCCTGACTGACCCGAGGAGGTGATCTACGCTATCATAATCCACCATGACGACGTTACGAACCAATGCTGCACGAACTCCGTAATCCACCATGTTGCCCGTGACGTCGAGCTTGAAGCTAAAGGTAAGCACACGCTCGGGCTGTCCAGAGCAAGAGTTTGCACCCAAACTCATTTTTGACAGCGTCAAAGACTTTGGGAGCATGGGCCATGTTCTGTGCGCAAAATATGCTGTGAACCCCATTTTACGTGCCTCTTGTGCGAAAATGTGTGTGGGAGGTATAATGGCTGTGGGATCTGCGACGTGGACATGTATCCACGCAGCACCAGGCTCGGAAGGAATGGGCTCGATCGACAAACCATCGTCTAGCTCTTCAGCACCGACATCGTCGACGACATAGACAGGCAAACTGCCAAAGTCATGCCGCAAATGCTCAGCCGGGTCGCGGAGGTAGAGATCGTCAGGACCGAGAGGAGTGTTATTATGCGAGTTAGCCGAGGCCATCTCAGTCATATTCTTTTGAACTATCCGATCCTGGGAAATGACCTTTGCTGACTTCTCGTCTGGAGTGTGATCCAGGTCAAGTTCCGACCACCTTGATACCAAGTCGTCCCATGGTGCCAGGTGACCCAAGTCGACCAAGACTTGATGTAGGACTGCAGTGTCGATTACTTCCGCAACCTCCAATTTCTTGAGGATGGTCGTCACGACGAGGGAATAGGGGTCAACACGAATGTGGCGACGACGGTGAAGGGAATGGTGTAGTACATCAATGATCAGGCGATCCTCTTGTGTATACCGGATATCCGTATTCAGCTCCTGGGTGGGGGGCTCGTTCCAAGACGTTATAGAACGCTTTCTATTGGCAGCCATGATCGAACGGGCTTTGGATACAAACGAATCGACAGCAGGACTCGATTGGTGGATCAGGTCTCTGACGGCAACTAGTTTGTTTACGTGGGACTGCGGACGGACAGCCCACACCTGGGTCGTACGATGGGAAGTGAAATGCGGGACGAACTCGACAGTATGGTTCATGAGGTAGCGGTGCGTTGCCAGTAAGTTGTAATAGTCCATGTTTTGTGGGTCAGATATGAGCTCTGCAGCTTGCGGTACTGTGACGGTCGACCATTCGTTGGAATTTGGAGATCTGACGAGAGAGTAGAGTGCGATATTCCGGCTGCCGATGGCACAATAAGACTGGGCAACTTGACGCTCGACCTCCCGAAGCCGCCTAAGAATCTCCACGCGTGCACTGATCTCTGTCCTCCTTATGGGTGACGGAGTGGTGCCAGCCCTTGCCGCGAGATCACGAGGGACCATCTGAGGAATTTCGAAGAAGATATCGGCAACATAGTGAGTGAGAATATCCCCAGAGAGGGTAAGGGAGAGAATGTAATTGCGGTTATCGACCAGGGCATGACCGAGGACAATTCCCGACGCGGAGGTCAAATCCCTAGGGTACAGTAAGCGAAGGTTGGGTGCGAGATGACATCCGTCACATACCTGCGGATGTCGACGTATGTACCAAGTGTTGGAATATCATTTGCTCGGGACTCGTCCGACTCGTCCGGTTCCAAAGCGGAGTCCACCGCTGCTTCTTGCCATGCAGCCAATTGTTTCGTCGGCGGTCTGAGCGGACGCCCGGCAGCACGGACATCCTTCTCAAGTCGCTTCTCTTCACCTCTCAGTGACTTCTTGTGTTTCCACCCTGACGCAGGTAGTACTTGAGATCTAGAAGCCGCGTTGAGGAGCTGTTCCGTGACTTTCGCGACATGTTTTATTTCGCCAGAGAAACGGGCATGCGCAGAACCTTTGGAGACGAGGCTATCCGACTTTTGAGACGGATAAGAGATGGACCCGGCTTTCCGATGGAGACACTTCTCGAGGATATGGCTCGGTTTGATGTCTCTCAATCCAAGTAGTTGAGCACCCCGACAATGCATGAACGGAAGAAAATGAAAGCACGCCGGTGGCTATGCACCCTGATCAATTCAAACTTGCACTCCGAGTCCAGCTGCAAATTCCAGTTCATTCCGATGTTTAAACGGGTGGAAAGAAAACGAAAGAGGCGGGAGGAAGAGGAACAATTGGGTTTGGACCAAGACACGAAGGAGGTCGTGGGCCTGAACGACACGGACTCTGATGAATCCGATTCAGGCTCAGAGCACGAAAGTGCTCAATCCGATGACTCGGACGTGGACATTGGCGAAGACAGGGACCAGGAAGAAGATGTAGCCCCCGAGGACGAAGGCGTCAACGAGGATCCCCCGATATCGGTCGCTGAGACTCTGAAAGATCCGATCTATCTCATTTCTTTAGACCCAACTGTTCACGGGTGCGTATTGTGCAAGGGAAAGCTCGTAAAAAATGCAGGAATGGCCACTGCGCACAAGAATGCCAAGGTATGTAGATCCTTGCGGAAACCCTCTGACGATTTTCACCGGGCTCCGGTTATGATGCAGGTGCACAGGCGGCGTTTCGAGCACTTCAGACTGCTCTCTGCTGATGCAGACCCACGTAGCAATGCCTGGGAGCTCGTCAGGGTGATCCATTCTGCATCTAACATGCAAAGAGCAGAGTCGCAGGAACTGTCAAAACGAGCTTTTAAACGTGTAAGGATTCTATTCTTCGTAAACCCGAAAATTTGACACAGTACCACCCGCAGCAAGTCAAACAGGCAGCCATACGAGGGAAGAGGATACGTCATAAAGAACTCAGGGCGAAAGCAATAGCAAAGAAAACATTGCAAAAGCTCTCAACGGCTGACAAAACAAGACCTGCCGTTCTATCTGAGGTGAACTTGCAGAGCTCACCAGTGTCGCAAAATCAGCCAGGAAAAATCCGGAAGAAGCAAAAGTTGGAAAGTAAACCCTCTATCAGCAAGACCATGAAGAGTCGGGACGTGGCAACGAAATCAGCTTCACGCACCAAGACTTTGAATGACAGTAAAAAGTCCGTTCTCAAGTCTAAGCCCAAAAGCACCGGGAAAGCCAACAAGCCATCATAACTTAGTGGGTGTCCAATATGAGAGATGTAGATTCCAGAGACGGCTCCTGCAATAAAATCTACCACTGAAAAACGGCCGAGTCCTCGAAGATGGATTATCGTAAGTGCTGTTCTACATCAAAGATTGTGATACCCTATCGGTCAACTGGATGACCTGCAATCAAGTTCGTTCGAGCGCTTGAAGTCAGTCAACGTAGTACACACCTCATGGATATCTGGCCGTTCTTTGGGGTTCGCCTTCAGCATACTATCGATAAGGTCCTTCAAGCCTTGAGAATATGCTGAATTCGGATGCTTGTACTGTGCGTTCAGAACAGCCATAGCGATAGATCCACCCTGTTCCGTCGTTTGGATATTCTCAAATGGAGAATGTGAATATGCCATTGCGAACAGTGTGCAGCCAAGTGACTGGTGATTTGAGCATATCATGAAATGTGTAAAGCGAGGGACCTTACCCAAATATCGACTTTTTCGTCCAGAGTCACACCTGTTTTGACATCAAAAAGCTCTGGTGCCCTGTAAGCCATTGTACTTTGCTCAGCCGCAATGTCCTGCAGTGGAACCAATGAGACGGTGCATCGGAATCAACTGGACGCTTTACCTGGTGCAGCAATGCTTGCGACCTGGTCTCTATGGGAATTCTGGCTTTCATTGCACTGCCAAAGTCCATGAGTATCGGTGTCACGCCATCGTCAGCGATCATGACGTTCCTAATACCCTAATCCCTCAGTCAAGGGACAGCAGAAACTACTGAAAGGCTCACCCTGGTTTGATATCTCTGTGAGCATATGGTACATGTTCGCTCTTCCCAGGTTCCGAACTTCCATTTTGAGGATCTGATATTCTCGAAACCTCCTCGTCGTGATCGAATACGTCGTCTTCCACATCCCCCCAGTGTTTTTTCACAAGGGGTATGTTAACAGATGAGTCGCCGCAACTTTCGGGATGTGATAACAATTCGTCACCCTCTTCATCGCCAGAGTGGTGGTCGTTCAAACGATGCACGTGTGAAGTAGATGGCGCAGAGTGCCCGGGAGACGTTGGACGGGGCTGTGATTGCGAGCCAGACGTCGTGTGGTAATCATGTAGAGCACGAACGGCTTCACATGTACCCTTGAATATGTGAACCATGTCTCTTTCTGAGAAGTGTTTTCCGTTTACAACATTCGCGTTTATGGCGTCTTGGACGTTTCCACGCTTGACTGTACGTTAGAAAACTAAATCTGGTTTGAACGCAGACGGACCTTGTACAGAGGTAAGAAGAGGTATACAACTTGACCTTGACCTTCGGGATCTTGAACGGCTGCAGAGTCCTAGTGGAGTTTCACTAAGGTAGCTTCGGCATTGGTTGTGGAAAGTAGCCCACCAGTATGCGTATGATATTTGGATGCCTGAAATCGGATGAACATTGAGAATTATGGGCAAGAGTAGTATGGTTATTGCTCACTTGAATCGCCGGTACGCTTCAACTTCCCGCATGGCTTCCTTTACGCCTCCTGCGCCGGTGGGACATCTTATTTTCTTGAGAGCAAATTGCCTCTGAACAATGGTATGTCAAGACGACGAAAACGTTTCAAGACAAGTACTCACCCCACTAGTTTCATCCTGAGCAAGGTAGACGAAAGAGAATCCACCTTCACCGAGGACTTTGATGATATTGACTACGAGAGGTATTGTCAGTGACGCAGAATAATGTATGACAATCAGATTAAATTTCTGACAACGCAACTACAGTATACTTACATGTTCGACCGTTAATCTTAATTTTGGCAGATTGCTGGCAGAGACACGAAGAAAGTGCCCAGATTGCGTCTTTGGCCTGGTCTTTCAAAGTGTCGAAAGCGCTAGCAAGGTAAGGTAGAGCCATAATGTGAGTCGCAATATACCTGGACTCTCTTCGGTGTTTGGCGATGAAATGCTAGTGATATCAACCAGTGAGGAACTCAACCACGGGGGAACTCTTTGCGGTTGCCTTTGGTTAGCGTGCACAGCCAACTGACTGAGTGGCTATGCAGGCCCAGGGCCAAATGAGTTGGCCACGCTGGGAAGAACACTGATGCGGCCATCTGATATGGATCTGCCTCAAATCTGTCTCGTATCTGGCGACAACCTCGAGCCACAACGTTTCTGCTCCATATACACACTTTACTACATCGAACGCACAAATACGTGTTGACACCCAGTGTCCATAACGTCCCGCTTCCAGCAGCCAGGAATGACCGAGGTGAGTCGGTGATTCCGTCGTTTGATAGCTTGGTAAATATTCTCGATACTTTCAGTCCAGTGCCGAAACCGATGTCATTTTTGTTGGCCAGACAGGTATCGGCAAAAGCACTCTTATCAATATGATCATGGGCAGGCAAGATGGCACAGAGGGAGCAGCCAAGGTGTCGATCGATTCCTATCCGTGCACCGGCCGCACCACTTCTTATCCAACCCCACCGGAAACAGGCTTGCGATGTAAACTTTGGGACACGCGGGGCCTTGGTGAAGCTGTGGATATCCGTGACCGGGGGTGGAGAACCAAGATAGCGGACTGGCTCCCCCTGTTGAAATCCCAAGATTCCCGACAAGCGCGCGAGTTGAAAGAAACTCTCCGGGACAGGACTAGGCTGGCCAAACCAATACTTGTGTGGTGTATTGAGGCCGCTAAAATCGAGGTTTCATCCCATTGGCAGGACTTTCGCAGGGTGTATGTGGAGTATTGCGAAAAAATGGCCACACCAGTGATAGTGGTCACTCGAATGACTGCAAAGACGGTCGACTGGGAGAAGAAATGTAATGATCAGATCGACAAGTTGAATCAAGGGCAAGAATTCAAGATCATGGATGTTCCCCTATTAAGGGTGAGGGAGTATCCATTCGGAAGGACAGCTACCGACGAGTACAATCATGATTCTAACGCTCTCAGAGATCTCGTCTCCGAGCTCACAAGCTCACGAAACGTTAACCAATAGCCTTTGAAGTACTAATCTACATATCCAGTCTAGTTGTATTACCTGCAGGCCGAGTCGCCTGGTCTACGGTACCTGGCTAAGTCATTAGTAGTACGATACCTACACAACATTTTGTCACGTATGTACCATTGACTTCTTGAAGGCTGTAAGCGAGAGATAGATGAGATTGGGCGAGACTTGCACTGTGGCGTGCATCGTGGTATGAGCATGGGGATCAGCCACGATAATAAACATTACTTGAGTGGACCCACTGAACTCCCCAACATTGATTCACCTTGCCTACTTAAGTTACACCCCCCGTATTTATTCAGATTCGTAGTAGGACAATGTCACCAAAGGTCTGTTGCGTTTTGTCCTTCGGATTCTTCATTCTAAGCATCGTCGATGAACAGAATGGACCGACTAAGCACGTCGCCCTCGTTGGCGTGACAGGGGTGGGGAAGAGCACATTAGTGAATGTGCTCATTGGCTCAAATCGCGCCAAAGTAACCAGCGACGTCAAGCCGTGCACCGCACAACCCAATCGCTATAACATAGAACAAGAGGGGGTTAAATACTCGTTGTGGGACACGAGGGGCTTAAATGAGGCTTCGGAACAGGAAGCGGGGGCTCCCATTGCTCGTTTCCTCAGGTTCCTCAGAGTGCTTCCCGATGCAGACCATGAGCTCCGGAAATTTTTGCGTGGCAAGGATCCCAAAATCAACCTCATACTGTTCTGTATCGCGGCGGAGAAGATACGGGTCGATGCTCAATGGAAGAACTACGACAAAATATGCGCCAAATTCTGCAGAAGGAAAATCAAGGTCGCAGTGGTGGTGACTCGGATGGATCGGGATACCAGGAATACAGACTGGAGGAGGACGTGCGAGGGTATGGCAAGGGATGTGGTGGGAGAGGTTCCCGACGCAAGGATGGTTGAAGCTGTGCCGACATTCGAGAGACTTGAGGATACAAGAGACTGCAGGAGTAAGATTTTGAGACTTATCTCCAATTTTTCTTAGGAGGGTTGCGAGTCGGTAGGTAGAGATACTGTCATCCATCATATCAAGTGACAAGAGGGCACCGTGCGGCGGTTGGTCGCAGCAGTGTGTGACACTGGCAAACAAGTGGACACTCGAGCCGGCCGCACATTTCGCGATAGACTATCTCAGTCACCAAACTATCCCTTCAATTCCAAGCCATCCTCCAAGTTTCGGCGAAAGCGACGCAGAGCAACGGCTTGTTGGTACTAGAAATGGTTCAACTTTATTGTAATGCCATGTTCGAAAGGAAATTTTCCGTTTCCTACTACGCAGGGCCGTTGAACATCCACGCCATCGATGGGCGCGATGATATATCTGGAGCATCTGCCTCGTGTGCAGAGAGCTTTACTGGGTTATAAAACATTCACTCCACAATGCCCTTGATGACTACATCGTACATCCATGATGTATCAGGATAACCCTAGCATGGCGCCGGCGCACGTAAGTAATCGGCTTTTCGACGTTTCAGAGTAAACATGACTCCCACTTTAGCAGACTGTCATCGGCAAAGGAGGATGCAACGTCAACATTCTCCTGGCTGGCCAAACTGGCGTCGGAAGAAGTACCCTGATCAACATGATCACTGGTGTTACAGGGAGTTCAACACAAGCAGCCAGAGTATCGAACGACGTTAGACCTTGTCCTATAGAGACTACTGTGCACACAGCACCGCTGGACGTAGATGGGACAACCTTACAATGCCGCCTCTGGGATACACGGGGCCTCGATGAAGCGGTCGATCACCCGAATCTCATGGACACGGCCGCCAATTGGCTTCGTCAGCAGGGTTTCGGGCTGTTCTCCAAGCGTCAGCCTGAACGCGATCTCAGAAACATGTGTCGAGAGCGCGTCAATGATCTGAACGATGGAGAGCAATCGCGATCATCTACTTCCACCATCATCCTTATGTGGTGTATTCACGCCTCGAAGATTGATGTTCCAATCCACTGGCGACATTTTCGCAAAGTTTATGTCGAGTACTGCGATAGGAGGGTCAAACCGGTGGTCGTGATCACCCAGATGACCCCGGGCTTCGCAAGAGAGTGGGAGAAAAGGTGCAGGGGTCAGCTCGGAGAGTTGAGGTTGGGAATTGGACCCGACACCGCCAACGATCTCTTGTTGATGGTGCGAAAATATCGAAGTACGTCTTCCCCGGAGTACATGGAAGATTCTCTGGCTCTCAAGAACCTCATCTTTCGGCTTTCTGGTAAGACGTGATCATTTTCGTTAACCGTCGATACTAAGTAGAAGTCGTTCGGAAACATATTGGTACTTTCGGTACTTCGATTTTTGATCCCTTCCAAGTACTCGACAACATGTGCACTAATACAAAATATATACTGTATATACTAGTTACAATGTATGGGACTTACGATTTTCGAGCCGTTGAAACTGCGAGTTGTAAGCGTGCTAGATAGTCGTGGCAATGGAAAAGATCGATAGCCAGCTCCGGCCAAGTAGGGTGTGGCGCGGCCTGCTGGAGTCCACATGCAGACAAGGTGGCTCGCCTCATGCCAAGATATATAGGATATTACGCCTCTAGACGCAAGGTCGATTAATCCCAGTTACACATCGCACCATCACTCGCGTACTGTGTTAGCGAACGCTTCGTCTGTCAAAGTTGGAAGATGTCGGTTAGTTCTATATTCGCCTTCGGCATTTATCGACGCTAACCTTTGCGCGAAGACGTCAAACCAACGCACCATTCACGTTGCCCTCGTCGGCGTGACTGGGGTCGGGAAGAGCACTTTAGTGAACGTGCTCAAAGGCGAGGAAAAGGCTAAAGTCGACAATAACGTTAGACCATGCACCACGCAAACTATGCCATACGAGGTGGTAAAAGGGGGTACCAGATATTGTATCTGGGACACGAGAGGGCTCGATGAGGCGTCGGAAAAGACAGCGATGGCCACTCGCATCCTCAAACTCACCGGGATCGCACCTGATGCTGACCGTGAGGCGAAGAAGCTTTTACGCGGCAGCGATCCCAGAGTCAATGTCGTTCTGCTTTGTATCGACGCGAAGAAGATCAGGGCCAGGGACCACTGGAAGATCTATAACAAGATCTATTCCGACTTTTGCGAAAGGAAATTGAAGGTGGCAGTGGTGGTAACGCGGATAGGGGAAAGGGATTTCAGGAGCTCTGAGTGGAAAACGACGTGTAAGAATACGGCCAACGATATGGAGGGGTTTCCAGATGCAGGGTTGATGGAAGCTGTGCCGGAGTTCAACGAACTCGGCGATACGATAGTAAAGGAGTGCAAGAGCAGAGTCCTGGGACTTATCTCCAATGCTTGTCGAAAGTAGCCTATTGAGAGCGCGGTTGAGCCATCAGCAACAGGTGACATGGGCAGCTCACTTCGCCTGTATGTTACACGATCATGTATGTTACGATACCGCAGCGGAATCGATGTGGACAGTTACGCGTTTACGAGTCAGTTCTGGAACGAGAACAGGGGTTATTGAGAAACTTGCGGAACCTTAGCACTATTACGAATAAAAGTTATTACATGCATACGGATTGAACAATGCGAACTAACCTCAGCAGCGTCCAGAGTATGCCTGAGCCTCACATTGGGTGAAAGAAATTCAAAACCATCACCGCCTTTACTATTCATAACCCAATTCGGCATCAATCCGGGCCTTTCTAAGAACCTTTCTCTCTTCATCCGTCAGGCAAGCCCATCCGTCGGTTGTCTCAGCCAACTCTTCTTCGATCCTCTCTTCCATTTCGAGCTGTTTCTTGCTCTTCTTTGGAGGTGGTGGGCGGGGCAATGGTGGTGGCGGAGTCCGGCGATTTGGGTGAAGCGGGGCAATTCTTGAGAGCATTGTTCGGGAAGATTTGAGAAAAGGTGAATAGGTTCGGGACGCATTAGGAAAAGGTGAACTTGGTTGCGAGTTCACGCGCCGAATGAGCTCAGACATGGGGGTCAACTTGGGTTTTACTGAAGAGCCACGAGCTAGAAGACCAGAAGTTGAAATGTGCCCGGGTGGCGGGTCTCTTTGTGGGGTGTTGATGTCATCTGGTCGCAAGTTCCCCTGGATCATATATATGAGTAAAGTGGCATAAAAATGGCAGCTCGTGTACCTCGCTTCTTTGGCCCTCTCTTTCACTTGCAGGTGACATACGAGCTGTATTAAACTTAGACGGGGGGATCGGTTCTTCTTCTTCCTCGCAGGAATCAATCACTCTAGTTTTTCCCTTCCTTGTTACATTCTGCTTTCCTGAGGCTTTCTTCGTCGCGGTGGAGTTTCCAACTGGTGGAGAGTTGCATTCTTTTGCGAAGCTTGAGCTGTGTTCCGTAGTTGGGGTGGGAGGTTCCTGGGTTACCCTTGCAGACTCTTGAACCACTTCGTCAACGACAGTGGTTACCTCCACCTTCTTGCTCCTCTTTCCTTTATTCTGCGTCTTCTTTTTGCTGGACGACACCTGTTTCCTTTTACCTCGACCACTGGGTGGTTCGACGGGAGGAATTTCAATTCCGGAATTCGTGGGTACTGAGGACGAGGAAGGAGCGAAGAAGGGTGGAGGCTGCATGAACGATGGAGAAACTCCAGTAGGGTTACCACCAATGATATTCATTTCATCATCGTCCTCAGCAATCGAAGGACGGATCCTCTTACGTTTCCGGGTAGTTACCAGAGGAGAGGAGAGGGGCGTGAGCTCACGAGCCTGCGGCGGCGTTGACGGCGGGATGGTAGGTAATGTTGACCCAGGCGGGTGGGAAGAGGACGCGCGCCGTGCGGGTGATGCTTGAGGGTCCCGGATCATACTTGGACTCGATGGTGAGCCCCTTGGCAATACAGCTGCTGGTTTGACTTTAAGTGTGGGTTTTGGCCGTGGCTTTGTTTGGACTTTGGGTTTTGGTACTGGGTTTCCCTGTTTCTTCTGGCGCTTCCTGGGCTTCAAAGCTAGATCATCTTCGTCCGATGTCAGTTCAATAACCTCATTCATCTGATATGCGGGGTGTACAGGGTTTTTAGCCGTCTGTGACTTCCTTGAACGCATCTTGGCACGCTCCGCGATGCCAAATGAAGAATATGCATCATCGACCGCCTCAGAAGGATGAACCAACGTAACCATTGCAGGATGAATGCTCTCATTAGTTTGCCTCGTTGAGACAGGAGGGTCGCTGGTGTGAGAGAATGATGTGCTCGCTACGTCAGTATTGTGATCGGAAGTCGCGGTTTTCTTCATGACTACTCGGGGCCTTGGCCGTGGCTTGGAGGGAACTGCTGATGGTGCGCCAGATGTTGAAGTTTCGTTCGTGAAGTTACCGATGGTGGAGACTATCCCGCCCTTGGATGGGGTGAAGAGGGGCTCGTCTGCCAACGTCGACAGAGACTGGCGACCTCGTTGAGGAGTACGTGGTTGGCCCGTAGAGAAGACAGCCGTCTGAATTACTGACGCTATAGTAGACAATTGTTATCAGATGGTAGACGTCGGTACGGCAATGGAGCTTACAGTCAGACAAGGTCAAATTACCCGCCGCAGCAGAACGGGTTACTGGTGACGCTCCGGAGCCATTTACTGATGGTAATTGGGTGAATGCATCCTCGTCCTCGCTGTCAGCGACTGGCCTGTCATCGACGCCGACAGCCATGTATCGCAGGTGAATGTGGTTGTAGAGTAAGCGTGTGCGCCGCTATGTCGATCACATCGCGTCAGACACGTGATCGCGACACATTTTGGACCCGTGATGACTTGTCTCCCGTCTCTGAGATCTGATCGTCCAGGATGTCCCTACCGACCTTGCCAACTAATCAGCGAAGGCAGTCGATACAACGGACAGCGCCCTCACCACTCCGCCCGATGAGCCCTCCAGCCACATTCCCGCACCGTCCAAATTCCGGACTCGGTCAGTCAACGTCTCAAGGAACCCTCTCACCTCCTGGGTCAGCAACCAAGACACGCGCGATGGATCTGTTGAGGAAACATTATGGTCTCGGGGTAGGGCCACCGTCACAAATGTCTGGAAAGAGCAATGATCCAATGAACATGGGCATGTCTACACGTCACCCTGCTTCCATCGGTCTTGACATTGTCGTGTCAGATTCGCCTGCCTTCGATGCCAAGACGTATTACGATCAGCTAATCACGACGTCTTCTCTCCCTGCCCTACTTAAGCGCGAGAACGAGCTTCTTGCAGGTGGGCTTCCTCTTTCGTACGGCAGTGAGATACTGAGACTGCGAGAAGAGATACGGCAACTGGATAGCGAGCGACAGTCTCTCGTGTATGGTCATCATCATGAGCTGATCGCAGCAAGTGACACGATCGCAGCGGTACGCAGAACCACATTTTCCAATCCTCCACTTTCAACTTGCCTATAATAGATGAAAAACCGCGCCGAGAGCCTTGATGTAGACTTGGATTCCCTCAAAGCAGCATTCTCTGAGATCTCGCGACTTGCAGCAGAGGTGTCCGTCGAACGTCAATCCTCTCCGACTGATGTCGTGGAGATATAACTCCAAGTCCTTGCAGTTTCTATTTCCCCGCGTCTCGTTTCTTAGCTCTGTGATAAACGCTCAACCGCCCACTATAGTGTACAATGCGCGGGAGGAAAGTTCCGATGCTCGAGTACGTCATCGACGCTTTTCATATCACAAGGGCAGATGTATACACATTGTGCAGGCTCCAGGCTTGCTTTACAACAAGTCCCACAAATATATCCATATCCATCAAACGACGTTATACTTACCCAACTAGCTGAGACGTGACCATCATCCTCTCAGATAATAAACCTCCGGTTGCCAGACACTGCCCGTTCGGTGTTGCAGAGAAGTGATGACGCAGTCTTTCCACATCGCTGGACCACCGTCTGGCGTTCCTGTGACTGTCCAACGTTCTTGGCCAGGTTCGACAACTGCACCCTTGTTCTACGGAAAAGGATAAACAATCGGAAAGAGCTCGTCTTGCAAGGCCAGACAATATACCTGAAGCCACCTTACGAATTCATTCATGTGATGGGCGAGTGCCATCAGCAACAAGGTTTGGGTCCAAGGGGCACCTCGTTTGATAGGTATTCGTTTCTCAAATGGGTAGCGCGAATAACCCGGCCACTGTTTGAATCACGTGGTGAGTACTTCGTGGTTCAAAAGAGACAGGGGTCATACAATCAACTTGATTTTAATCCAACGATCAGGGCTTTGGACGAGTATAGGCAAATTTCCAGCCACCAAGTCTGGCATAGTGTCCATGGTCAACAGACCCCAGATAGAATAAGGTTCTTTATCCTCTCTGCGCAGGAAATGGATCGCGGGAAATTCGACTCCAGCTTGGTGCCCGTGGGGTTTGTCCGGTTTCACGAAAAAGGGTTGTGGCAGGCGCTCGTACCGTGATGGGAACCTGGGTAGAACCTTCTGGTTACTGTTCTCGCCACATCCGACGGTCGCGTCGCTTGGGCACCATCCGTTGGACACAGATAATGGTGTTCTCGCGCGGTAAGTCCCATGATTGAAGGCGTTACGTGCCGGATATGGATACGAGGGGTTATTGACAGGTGGTCTATTCAAGTAGATGGCCTGGTGATCGGTGATCGCGTTACATTTTGTCGGAAGGGGTCCCCGGCTCTGCTGGCTCGCGTATCCAGGATCTGTTCCAAGCGCGTTCGCAAGAGACGAGTACGAGGATATCTGTGTTCGTTGGGCCCCGCCCGGAAACGACAAGGGGTACGGACGCGAGTCCGAACGAGACATGGTACAAGGGTGGTGGTCGTAACGACAAATAGGTTGGTGGTATTGCTTGGAGAGGAGGAAATTGACTGCATTTATACCTCAAACCTCGTCAAAGCGTCAGACTGGCCGCCTTAAACAGTCAACAATCTGTGTGCGATGCCCCATAAGGTATACCCGCTCCGATTGGATCGCTGAGCAGACTCAGCAGTGGACCATGTCCACAAAATCATGTAATCCGGCACTTCTCAAAGGGTTGTCGCGCGTGGTTTCTACCGGTCGTATAGCAACAACAGGTGTCTTTGTCCAGGAAGAGCGCCAGATCAATTGGACGACACTGAAAGGCTGGGTGCTTACAAATGTAGATCGCTTGCAATCAGAGTTGTTGTGAATGCGAGGGAGATGAAAGGAGTGAAAAAATGCATGTTCTCCGTGACTTGGAATGAAAGACTGCGTAAATAGTACGAACGCCGCGTGGTCACGATATCCGACGTCAGATGAAAGGTGAGCGTGAGAATTGCTTACAAATAAAATGTACAGGAAGAGATATAAGCGGCAACTGTGGGAGAAGTTTCTCCATGAACAATTTCGAGGACACTAAAGTTCGGGCTTGGTGAAGCTCTTCCGCATCCTTGTCCGCGTTCCCGTCCTCCAGAGCAACGTTTGGGTGCACTTGCACCCAGAATTTTCCACTGTGCTTGGAACTTCTCGTTTTGACTAGTCCGTCCCTCGTGACAGAGGTACCGCTTCCGCTGGCGCCCATGAATTCGGAAGGCTGCTAGAAGAGATGATTCTGGCCAAGTGGGGGGTTCTACATATGTTGTCTGGTGTAGCGTCTCTCACCCACTATGCCATCCTGTAATCGATATGTTTGATGTCTTCACGGTGCTTAGGCCAAACCTGCCATCGATGCAAGTACCAAAAATTTTTACATAGCGCGTATGAAAGTGTGAAACCTCGTTGAACATGGCCGGCGAAGCAATTGACCCACTGCGGGACACTGGGTTATGTTTCTCAATACATCCTCTGACTTGTACGTGCCCGAGAAAGCACTGCAAGGAACAGGTTGTCATTGAATTTACTCCCGTCCGCTTTCTGACTTTGTTGCTTAGCTGTCAGTTTCATAGTTTGATGCTGGTATCCTCACTGTACACATTCAAGTTATTCTCTCTAGTACCCTTCATATATGCACCTTGGACACGACGGCACATGACGTTTTCTATAATACCTTTCGAACTTCATATGTTTCGATTTTACTACAGGCTGCTTGCCGTGCTGCTGATGGGCCAATACGAAGCTTGACATGAACGACTACAACGTCGAAAACATCGGTTGTTCACTTTCCTTTAAAATATCTGGCTGAGACTCTCCACACTACGTGGGAGTCGGGGACTCGGGAAGGGTCGGACTCCGGATCTGTAGGGGGAATCCGGTAAATGCCATGCTTGTCTGGCTTGCCCTTCCACAGACAATCAAGTGCTCGGTCTTGCATTGAGGCGAATGTCGACGGCGACCACGACCACGACCAGCAAGGCAACGATGCCGGCGCAGGGATTGTTGCCTCTCAAAGCCAGCTTTGAGTCTACCCTCGCAAACTCGTCCTCGTCCTCAGCAGAGGCGACTCTACAATCGCTCTATAACAGGACCGCTCAGGCGTTTCTTCACCGCGATGTCGTCCTCACAACTACCTTGCTTGCTTCAGCATTCGCAATGTTGCAGCCTCCCACTGCACCTGCACCGGATGCATATGATTCTCATCGCCGTAAATGGGATATTCTGCGCATTACGTTTGAGTCTACAGTATACGCCTCGCCCCCAGATCGTACCACCCTACCGGTGGCACTGCGCGAGCTGCTGCTGTTATCGCCTCAATCATTTGTAACCACGTCGCACGCGCGGTCACTTGCCCTTTTCACACCCCCCTCGTTGCCGCGGACTCCTACGTCCGCCCTTCTTCCACACCAAGTCTTGATTACACTCATTGTATCCAGCATTCAAGTGAGCTGTCCGACTGTCGGCCGGGAGATAACAGAGGATTGGTTGTCCAACCGTGGGCAGTACGACTTCGTTCCGTCGACCGGGGAGGCATATGAGAAGGTACTAGAGCTGTATTGTTTACACATCCTGCCACGCCTGGAGGAGTGGGATTATGCCAAGGAATTTTTGACCTACGAGGTCGAGTTGCCACCAAGCAAAAGGATGGTGAGTTAACCGACATGCTAGTTTCTCCCATAGTAATCGGTGTGCAGGAGTTCCGAGCATCCCTTGAAAAGGCCCTGAAAAAGAAGGTTACTCAGATACCTACCGTTGCCCCACTTCGGTTGCCTTCGCCTACACCGTCTGCTTCTTCTTCCAGTTCTTCTCTCTCCACCATATCCAACCGTACTGCTGTTCCTCTTAACGGACCCTCGAAGCTCAGTCAAAGGCAACGCTCAGGCTCTTCGGCCTCTGCTGCCTCGGACCTGACGGTGACTAAATCATCTTCGCGCCAGCATTTGAGAGATCCTAAATCTACGCCGCGCCCAAGCTCTCACGCTAGCATTGTTCGGGGTTTGCACAACTCCGTTGTGGCGACAACAGGGCAGTCGCCGGGCAACCTGACGTTGATCAGAGAATCACTTCGCACATACTTGACGGCGAATCGGCTCACCACGTTGGCGGTACTCTTCCTTCTCTTACCGGTGGTGTCCTACATCATCCGACTGCGGCGTGTGCGAGCGGCTCCGGTTCCAGCCTCCACAGCAGATCAAGTGAAGCGGCGATTAGTCGATGCTCGCGGGGGATCCGTCCTATATAAACTCTGGGGCGAAGTAAGTAGGGCCGTATGGGACACCCTCCGGATGGGGGGTGGGGGTTTGGTATAATTCTGGGGCCTGTAGAGTTTTTTGGATACACTACCTAAGTTATCTTTATTCCGAGCGTTTCAATTATTGCGTGTCCATACGCACGTCACGTGACCACTGCTCAAAAAATTCCATGAAATGAATATGATGGTGGACTGGATAGAGTTCCTGAGGTCAAGGAACGATGAGCAACTTGATCTCTTGCGTGTCATGGTAAGCCAAGCTCGAACCTCCAGCCGCATCGATCAACATTTTTTTCTAGGGTTAGACGAGGCATTGCCGCGCGCCATCCACGCAAATACGTCCTTGACGAGAACGAACTGGAGCGCGTGAGCACGCTCGCCCGGATTGAGCTCGAGGATGCACGCAAAGAACTCGAACGTGCGCACGAAGCGGCGCAGAAGATGGGCAAGGGCGCAGAGGGGGACGAAGCTGACGATCCCGGTGATAGTCCCGAGGATCATCACGAGGACGAATGGATCGAGTGAGTCCCTATATCTGGTTACGCGTTTTTAGATACCGACCAAGTTACTGAGGAAGCGAGGAGGAGGAGGAGGATGCGATGGCTGTGGATGGAGATGGGGACGGGGATGGGGTAAAGCCACCCGTCGGGTCCGGTACCAAGACCGACGATTTGGCGGAATATCATCTCGATGAGTACGATGACGATGTCAACGAGGAGGGTGCGCGTTAAGAACTTGGCCTGCGTGTTGTTTTCTCTTTTCACCATATTCCCGGTTTTTTTTTTAGGGATCGGTCCGTTCTCGGATATCAAGGGGTTGACGTTCTATCGCGATAACGCAGATGACCCATACATTACGCTAAAAGAGGTCGGTCCGATTCACTCTCGAAAACGTCATACCCCTCGCTAGAAGTGTTGATAGGACAACGAGGACGAGGACGAGGACGAACGCCAAGAGTTGGAAATATTACCGACGGACAACCTCCTCGTCACCGCCAAAACCGAGGACGAGATGTCCCAGCTAGAGATCTACGTCTACGACGAAACGCATGAAAACATCTACGTGCACCACGATTTGATGCTTCCCAATTTTCCGCTCTGCCTCGAGTGGCTCGATTTTCCACCTGCGTCCACGTCATCGTCTGTGCCAGTCGACGGCACGGCAAAGCAGGGGAACTATGTAGCCGTTGGGACGCTCGACCCCGAGATTGAGATATGGTCGCTGGACGTGGTCGAGAGCATGTATCCTGACATGGTCCTCGGACGACCCGATAAAACGGCCGCGCACGTGCCCGTACCAGCTGGCACGGGGAAGAAGAAGCGCAAAAAGACAAAGGCGAGGCTGACGTCGGACGCGCATCATGTCGATGCGGTGCTCGGTTTGTCATGGAATAGAACGCACAGACAGATGCTCGCCTCCGCGTCTGCAGATCGGACCGTCAAGTTGTGGGATCTCAGTCGCGCGCCGACGTCGGACGCGGACGGGAGCGGTAAAAGCGCCGTTGCAATACGAAGTTTCAACGTCCACAAGGACAAGGTGCAGGCGGTGCAGTGGAACGAGAAGGAGCCCACCGTACTGCTTTCTGGTAGTTACGATCGGACGGTTCGCATATTCGATTCGAGAGCACCGGATACGGGGGTGGGTGCAGTACTCGGCGCGGACGTGGAGGCGCTCAGATGGGATCCTTGGGAGTCGCATGCTTTCTATGTAAGATGTTCCTTCGAGCTACGAATGTGGTTCCACTCATGGAGGTCGTAGGTCTCACTCGAAAACGGTGTCGTGCTCAATTTCGATGCACGGACGTTGTCGACGGATCTCAAGGCGGTGTCACCCTCACGGTTCACAGTTTCCGCACATGACGGGGCTGCGTCCGCGCTGGACGTCAGCCCTCTTCTTCGCGGATGCCTCGTGACAGGTGGTGCAGACAAGATCGTCAAAGTCTGGAACGTGGATCAATCCGAAGGAGGCAAGCCGTCGGTGAGCATGGTCGCATCGAGAGATCTTGACATCGTACGTGTGCGATCCGTGCTCTTGTTCTCGTCGTCTCACGCGAATGATAGGGCAAAGTGTTTTCTGCCGTTTTCTCGCCGGATGATCCACTCACGATTGCTGCGGCGGGATCGAAAGCGAGACTCCAGATCTGGGACGTGGGCACAAACCTTGGCGCACGGAAAGCGTTCGCGTCGAAGCTTTCAGAGGCTGGAAAGGTGCTAAAAGAAAAGAACGGCGCAGGTCTGGTGGGTCTCGTCAGCGACGAGGAGGAGAGTGACAGCGGGGGTGAAGAAGACGAGTCCTAAGATGCGGCACATGCACGTCCCATGCTCCTACTCGCAATATCAAAAATTGGAAGGCGATGTCCCAAGCACGTGCTATAGTACACAATATACGAGGGTGTGTAGGTATTTCTACATGAAGTCGTCCGCTGCCTTTCCAAAGTCATCTAAAGCCTCGTCGTAAACCTCCGTGTCAAATCTAGCGTTTGCGTCAGACTCACTCAGACTGTGGGGGGAGACAGGTACGTACTTGTTGGATACCTTTGTGGCACCCAAGACCGGCTTGGCTGCAGACTTTGGTTTCTTCTTCCCACTTGCCTTGTCCCGTTGCTCCTTTTGCTTTTCGTTTGCTAGCGTGGTCAGGCCACTCGCCGCTTTACGGACCTCAACGTCCCTGAGAGGCTCAGCCAATTGTCGGACATGGTACTCGACGAATGATGAGTAGAGAGGCTTGTTCTGATGTCGTTTGATAACGAGTTCGATGATCTGGGTAGACAAGGCTTGAAAATCCTCCTTGGTGCGGGGATTGGCAGAAAGGAGTGCGTCGAGATCTTCCGAGGATGACCCTGCGCACCATCTCCTCGTCAAAAACAAAAACACCCCACGCAGCTCGCAAATCGATCTGGCAATCGGCAATGCTTACCTCCCAACCCCGCCGCGCCAAACAAGGTCGCCGTGTTCTCGAGATCGGCTGAGATTTCCCGTTCCTTGTCCTGACGCGCCTTTTCGCGCGGATCAAGGACGGCATCTTCGTCATACTCGTCGTCGTCGTCGTCGTCGTCACCGCGGGCTGCGCGGGCTGCCTTGGCTGCCTCTTTTTCTGCCAACTTGGCTTTGAGGGTGCCCTTCTTCTTCGGTGGGGCAACTGGAGCGGAGGCGGGTTTGCTTTCCTCTTCTTCTTCAGAGGATTCCTCCCAATCACTCTGTGTATCCAATAGAGACAGAAGCGGGACAGAGATGGGGATGGAGACGGAGATGGAGATGGGGTATGTCAGTGGTGTCTCGATCGGTGGAGGTGGAGCGGTCGGTGGCTTACAGCGGGTGCGGATTCTTCCTCATCTTCGCCCTCCCATTTGTTCTTGACGGGGGGTTTCACGGTTTGGGATGGGACGGCGGCGGTGCGTGCGAGGGCGCCGTCCGAGTCTTCTGTGGACGTGGTGGTGGTGAGCTATATGTCGTAGGTGGGGATGAGAGAGAAAACGTACCCCAGTCGGACATGTCTTCGTAAAACGTGCGATGCGGGGACGGTGTGCGAGTCAAATCTCGAGCGTTAAGTAAAAGGCGATCAGATAATCTCGACTCGGAGCCGACTGCACAGGCACAGTGTCGTTCCTTTTTCGGAGTTGTTCTTTACGACGAATGACCACCACCACTAGGCAAGTCCCTTGTCGTCGTCGTCGTCGTCGTCGGAACCGATAACGAACTCACAAGAACACACACGATGAACAGTGCGCGGTTGTTACAGCTCGCAGTCCCGCTCGTCAAGACGCATGGGTTCACCCGGGCAGCGCTGGCACGCGCCGTGCTCGATCTGCCACAACCGCACTCGCACTCGGAGCCACTTTCGGACGGCGCTGTCACAGCGCTCTTTGGGCGCGACGACGACGCGCGGCGGACGCTGGTCAATGCGTGGTTGAGAGATGCGCGGTGTCGGATGAGGCGGGACAATCACCACGACCACCACGTCGGCCCGGGTGTGGGTGCGGGTGCGGATACAAGTACGGGTGCTCGGACGTCGACGTCGTCGCCGACGCAGAACATGCGGGACGTATTACACGCCCGACTACGGATGAACGAACCGGTGCTGGAGCACCTCCCCGAGGTACGTCCCTGCCTCTCTCCACGATATCACAACACGCCCGTCCTTAACCTCACCACCCACACCCACTGTGGCTAGGCATTCGCCCTGCTCGCGACGTCTTCGAGCATCCTACCCCTTGATCCATCCCCCGTTCTCGTGCACGCTGCGCGCGTCGCGGATCGGGCGTGCTGGATCGCCGAACCCCATGCAAAGGAGGTGCGTCGAGGGCTTACGGGGGGATAGTACTCGGGTGACGTGCTGCTCGCTGACACCGCTCGACCGTCTAGATGGCATGGTACACCCGCCGTGCCACCGTGTCGGGTATATACCTCGCAGCTGAGCTGCACCAACTCACGTCGCCGAACACGGCAGTGTCTTTTCTGGATGACCTCCTCGAGACTGCGGGGTCAGCGGAGGAGGCGGTGCGAGAGGTGTCGCTGTATGGGTCGTACATTCTGAACAGCTGGAATGGCATCGCAAAGAGTCGAGGTTTACTATGAGAGCGTAGAGAATGTCCCTTTTGAACAATATCTGTTATTCCGACAACGTGATGCATGTAGGGATACAAAGATTGTGAGCAAGAGGAGTAAGGTAACGCGTGACGGAAGAAGAGACGTATTGAGATACAAGCCCAGGCATAAAAATGACAGTAAATGGAGAAACAGGATATATACTATGCCCAATTGTCGATGAGGGAATCGCGCATCTCACCAATGACTGCAGACGGTGTTTGACCTTGTAGTTCTAAATGAGCGGTGAGCGAGGGCGAATATCGACAGGAACGAATGGAAACATACTGAAGGCGGCTTCGATTACACTGATCTCTGTTGCGGTCGTGTCAAGGCCGGTGAACGCACACCAGTCATTAACGACAAGACCAGCACCGACGACATCCGAGCCACGGTTGACAGTACCCGCCTTTACATGGTCAGACGCATGGCTGCGAGACAATCGCAACAACGTACCACCAAGGGTACCTGGAGCAAACTGCTCAGTTCGTTTTGATCCTGTATGCTCGTTTTGGGATGCACGAGACCGCCCTGATTGGTGATGGCACAATAACTTCCGACGAGGACGTTGTCGGCGACTGTTTGGCGGAATACCTCGACCTTGAGGACGTCTGCGATGATTTCTTCTGTTTCACGGTCGATGTCGGGGTGGACGAGTGCGACGTAGTCGTTGCAGGCGATGACGTTGCCGAGGGCGGAGAGACGTTCCTCGACGCGCTGGATGCCGACTTTTTCTGGGAGGGAATTCCGGAGGTGCTGGAGTTCTTGATCTGTGGTCGTCGAGGGGACGAGAAGACCGTGTCTGTTTCCTGTCGATCGCGAGATTGGTCTGGTGGGGTAAAACTAGGGGGATGGGCTCACCTGCGGTCATACGGCCGACGATGCGGGTGCCTGCGATGGTGGTGTGCACGATGGGGATGACATCGGCGAGTTCCGATTCGAAGGCAGAGTAAAAGTTGGCGGAGGTGTGCATGGCGGTGAGGCAATAGCTGTTGGTGAGTTTGGCAAAGACGCCGATGTCGCTACTATTTTCGAATTGGATACCTGGAGAGAAGTCAGACGTATCGTGCGTTGACTGGAGATGTACGCACGGGTGGCCATGGTGAAGGAAGAGGGAGATGAGGAGTGGACATGTTGGGACTGATCAGTTTATTTATTTAAATAGATTTGGAGGTACCACGGCACCGGTTCAATAATAACCTGACTGACTCGAGATGAGACTGGCTAGACTGTCCAGATGGCTCACTTCAAGACGACTCCACACCAGTCACAGTCATAGTCATAGTCATGGCCCGACAGAAGTCGAAAAGCTCATGCTGGACAGCTTCAAGGTCTCTTCCTCCCTCCCTTCCATCCGAGTCTGACTCACCCCCCCACAGGCAACCGGTCCGCTCTCCTTTGCATCCTACATCCAACTCTGTCTCTCCCACCCCATCCATGGCTACTACATCAAACCCTCCCACCCCGTCTTTGGCTCCTGCGGCGACTTTACCACCAGCCCCGAGATCAGCCAGGTCTTTGGTGAAGTGCGCTCCCGTCCCATTCCCCCTGTATGCGTAACCTCGACGTCCGACAGGTCCTGGCCCTCTGGATGATCAGCCGATGGATGACCGCGGGCTCGAAACCATTTCGGATAGTCGAGCTCGGCCCGGGACGCGGAACCCTCATGGACGATATGCTACGGGTCCGTCCCCTCTGTACCCTCTCCGCGCTTACACCACCCACACGCCCACATGTATGCCTCTAGGTCGTCCGCCAGTTCCCAACCGTACGCGACAAGCTCGACAGCGTGCATCTCGTCGAGACGAGTCCCGCCATGCGCGCCCTCCAGCGCACGACCCTCCACACCGCACACGAACATGGTCGCATCGCGCTCTCCTGGCACGACGCCCTCGATCAGATCACCCACCGCGACGACCGCTTCACCATGCTCGTCGCACACGAATTCTTTGACGCGCTCCCCGTGCACGTCATCGAGGTCTGTCTTTCTCCCTCCCCAATACCATGTTGCATCGCTCAAACTTGCCCTCTAGAAAACGACGCAAGGATGGCACGAAGTCCTCATCGCACCCGCCAACGATCCAAGCATCCGCTATGCCCGTCCCCCATCCTCCACCGTCCTCATCCCCACCCCCAACACCACCCCACCTCCGCCCCCGCCTCTCCAGCCCCTCTCCCCGCGATGGACCCGCGTGCTCTCCTCGGCGCCCACCGCGTCCTCGACACTCCTCGGACACGCCTCTCCGCGCTTCGCAGCCCTCCCCGTCGGAGCTCGCATCGAAGTCTCTGGCGCATCCGTCAAAGTCGCCCGCCAGATCGCCGAGTTACTCTCCCCAGAACCCGCTTCGCAAGGCGGGAGCGGAGGCGGATGCGCCCTCATCATCGACTATGGCGCCGAAAAAGCAGTCGGAAACTCGTTGCGCGTACGTTCCCCCTCCTATCATCATCATCATCATCATCATTACGGTGCTGATCCCCCCAGACGCTAGGCATTCAAAGAACACGAGATCGTCGACGTGTTTCATCGTCCGGGTGAATGTGACGTGACCGCCAACGTCGACTTTGCCCTCTTGAAAGAGGTACTTTCGGATCTCGGTCAGCTCCCTTGTACTTTTCCGTCTTCGTTCGACGCTGACTGGCGCTCAGTCACACCCCACGGGACACTCTCGCAGGGCACGTTCCTCAACGAAATGGGTGTCCAGCTGCGGGCTGAGCGTCTCATTAAGGCTGCCCCTACCGAGGAGAGAAGGACGGCGATTGCAGAAAGCGCCAATCGGCTCGTGGATCCGCTCGGTATGGGCGCGCAATACGCCGTCCTCGGTGTTACTGGGACACCAAGAGAGGAGGCCGTCTGGCCGTTCTTGCGCACACACGATAGTTCACATTGATATCAGGGTATAGACATCCAGGATAGCTATCCATAGTATTTTTTTTTATATATGTAGTATACCCAGCACGAAAAAAAATCCTATAGCGAGATGTCAAATAGATTAGTGGCAGAGTACTCCGCTTTGATGATATCCGCCAGCTTTTCCGCAGCGGCGAGGACAGAAGCAGTCTGATCGCACTAGTAAATCAGCGTCGTCGGAGACATTGGCAGGGCAACTTACCGTGTGACCCGAGACTAACTTGGGGTACACTGACGCGTCACAGACTCTGAGACCGAGGGCACCCCGGACTCTCAACTGCGTGTCCAAGACTGCGGCCGGGTTGTCCGCTTTGCCCATGGTGCAACTTCCAACCGGATGATAGAGGGTCTCCACTCTGTTCCTAATGATTTCCCTAAGCTCTTTGTCACTCAACCGGCCAAAATGGTGGTCGAGGAGCGGGTGAGTGGAACCGACATCAGTAATGTTTGTAAAGGGAGCTGTATGAGCGATCTTATATGCCCCACGGACACCACGAACCAACACATCGAGATCATGTCGAGTGGCGAGGTAGCTGAGGACGGTTGTGAGCGACGGGGATAGGAAAAGGGAACCAGGACTGACTTTGGATCAATGAGGGGGTCATCCCAAGGGTCCGCGGACTTGAGTTGAATACTACCAACACTCGTCGGGCTGAGGACGGGGTCGGTATCTAATACATGCGAGAAGAAAAGACACTTGCCGCAAGAGTGTGACTAAGATGGTATACCCATGCAACCCGGTTTCCAACGAGAAGCTGTGATCCTTGATAGGAGTGGGGGCAAGGATGAGCTCGATGTCGGGTGCGTTTGGAGCGGAGGTGCTGTCCTCGATGTCATTGTTGTATTCTGCAGGAGGGAACAACTTCTGATCATCCGTTCGGAAGAAGGCGACCGCTTCCCCAATCTAAGTCGAGTTAGCAACCTCGTAAGAAGCGTGCAGGAAAGGGAAGCCAACGTTGGTAGAGAGAGGACCTGTTCCAAAGATCTTGTATTGCGCAACTGCCTTTAAGAGCTTGAAAGTACTGGACAAGTCGTATGGTTTCGTGTAGTTGAGGGACACACCGAGCTTGTCTTTGAGACGCAAGTTGAACGCAGGGTGATCAGTGAGATTCGCGCCTACGCCGGGGGAATCGATGAGAACGGAAATGTCATGTTTCTTGAGGAGAGGTGCAGGACCGATACCGGAAAGCATGAGGATTTGGGGAGTGTGAACCGCTCCACCGCTGTGGAGCATTGAAGGATGGGGTGCGTGGAGAGGTGAGAGACATACCAAACGATGACTTCCTTGCGTGCCCTCGCACGGAAGCGGGGAGCATGCTGCTTTGGGTTGGCAAACTCGACGGCGACGGCACGCGGGGTACCGGATGAAGAATCAAAGATAATCTTTGTGACACGGGCAAGCGTGGCGACTTTGAGATTGGGCCTGGCGAGGACCTGAGGGGTGAGGTAGGCTGATTCGGCAGACACACGTTGTCCGTGACTGTCGATATAAGTCACTGGGAGACGGTGAGGGAGTGGCGAGCAGAGTATGGATAGTACTCACTGATCTATTGGGGAGAGTTGATGGATGATCAGAATTGAAAGGGATGAGGGCGTACCTTGTTGGTACCAAGTGTCCCGTTTGAGGTGGTAAAGTCGGGACTGAAGGGAACACCAGCATTAACAGCGGCGTCGACGAAGAGAGGGGCTCCCTCCCAAGCGTGGGGACGGTAGGTGACGGTGACCGGGCCGTGTGATCCACGGAGGGAAGCGTCGACGTGTGGGAATCTGGGGTCTGGGGTATAATTTTCGAACTTGCGGAAGTATCTGTAGGGTGATGAGCGTGGAAAGAAAGAAGCGCCAAGGGAGGTGCATACGTTTCAAAGTTGTTCCAGGACCAAGAGTCGTCGCCGATGATATTGGCGAACTCGTCGTAGTCGGAGGGTGCGCCGTAATGAGCCCTGATGGGAGGTAAGGATAGGAAAGAGAGAGAATGAAAGGACATGCATCATGGCGTTTATGGACGAGCCTTGAAGAAGCGCTTAGTGAGTAGACGGGGAAAGAAGAGGACACATACATCCACCGAGAAGACGGGCTAAGTAGTTATGAGCAGAGAAAGGGAGAAGAGGCGGAAAACGTACCGCGAGGCCAGAATTTCTTCTTGTTGGCAGCATGTTGCTGGGGCTCTGTGTAGAAGTGATAGTCGTGTGGACCACGGAAGAGCTCTGGAAATGCGAGGGGTGTCCTGCTTTTGAAGAGAGCTTTTCCGCTGCGGGAGACGTCGGGGAGGGGCGGGAGATGGCGAGGATGGGACACACCTTGGACCCGCCTCGATGAGGAGGACGCGCATGTCTGGGCGCTCAGAGAGACGGGCAGCGAGGACACAGCCGGCGGTGCCTGGGGGGAACAAGGATGAGGCGGGGTGGTGGGGAGAGGAGGGGACGCACCTCCGCCAACGATGACAAAGTCATATTCGTCGAACTCACCGCGGTCGACGTTGCGGGCGACGCGGGCGTAGTCGATGAGCGGGGGGGACGGGGTACGGGGGAGGAGAAGGAGACCGAACACGGCAAGGGCGGCGATGGAGGCAGCGTGCGGGGCAGAGAGGCGAGTGACGTATGCGATGCGCTGGAGGAGGAGGTCAGTCGCGGACATGGTGGGACGGATCTGGCAGTGTGGCTGTGTCATTTGCGCGGTTGCACTCCTCGCCTCGTCCCATCGACCCCCCCGCCGAGATGGTTCCCGACAATCCCCCCTCGAAGGCTTCCCTTCTCAAATGGTGGTCTCAATTCACACACGCTCAGAAACCAAAGAAACTCCCAGAATACAACAAACGTGCGTCTCCTCCTCTTTCCCCTTCGCCGTCTCACCCCTCCAAAGCGCCCTCTTCCGAGCACCATCCCGTCTTTGCTAAACCGCTCAAGGACTCCCTCAGACGTGCCAGCGTCCAAATATCTACCGCCAATGCCAACGGCGATCTCTACGTGTGGGGCTACATCCCCGTCGTCGTCGCAAAGTGGTCCGTCCTTGTCCCCTTTCTGTCCCCTCTCACTCACACCCCGCCAGCGGCCTCTATCTCAAAGAAAACGGTACATCTCCCTCCATATTCACTCCACTACCACTCACACCCCGCAGCTACCGAGGTCGCAGGCACTTTCCGTGTAAACGGCTCCGCTAAACGCATGCGCGACCTCCAGGCCGCCTTTGAGACACCCCCCCGCGTGCGTAGTCCTCTGCCCCGCCCACTCCTTCCATTGACGCGTGCCCTAGTACGGGAAATCTCTCGACTGGAAGAACGAACAGTACACAGCCCATGACGTCGCCAGCGTCTTCCGACGATATCTTACTCAGATGCCCGTAAGTTCCGCTCACCTTGCTTTCTACTGCTTCCCCTATTTCTGCCCCGACCAGGAACCTGTCATCCCACACGACATGTATCACGACGTGAGTTCTCTCCCCTCTCCCTCTTCACTTCCCTCACCTCTTCCCCAAGTTTCGAGACGTCCTCGGTTAGCACCTACTCTCCATTCCCCATCTGACCTGCACCCTTAATCCCCCATTAGCAAGGCAACCGTTCAACCATGACAATGTCGTAGCCACCTACAGGCACTTGATTTCCCGCATGCCCAAAGCCAATCAATACCTCCTCCTCTATGTCCTCGACCTCTTATCCGTCTTTGCACGCAAGTCAGACAAGAATCTCATGACAGCTGCCAGTCCGTCTTTTCCTCTTCTCATCTCCCCTTCGCTCACCGTCCCTCCCCCAGATCTCGCCGTCATCTTTCGTCCTGGTCTCATCTCTCACCCTAATCACGAGCTTTCTCCCGGCGAACATCAGCTTAGTCAAAAGGTCCTCGAGTTCCTCATCGATCAACAGGACTGTTTCTTGCTCGACATACCACCTCCACCACGCTCAGATCCCTCCCCCTCATGGCGCCCACCACCCCGCCCTGTCCCTCATCCTTCACATGATCCAGACGATCCCGATCTTGTCTTACCCAGCTCTGATGACGAACATCCGTCCACCGGTGGGTGGAAGCTCGTCGGAAAAGACAACCGGCGCATCACCCGCCGGCGCACAACGCACGAACCTCTTGGTGGGTTACCCTCCTCTGCGCCACCGCGCTTTACCCTTCCACGTCGCTAAACACCGACTCTTTTCCCTTGTACTCTTCCACGGAAACGCTGTCACTCTTCATCTCTTGCTTCCATTTCCGATGGGATCGGCCCGTATGTCACAGATTCCCTTGATTGCTCAGAAACATCAATGTGTTCGACTCCACTCTCTCCTGTTGTCGAATGGCCTCCATCCAACCCAGGCAGTCCAACATCGGCCTCCCTTAATCGCAGTCGAACCCTACCATCCCAACGAAGTAGCAGCGACGATGACAGGCACCGTTTGAGGTTGTTGAGGAAGCAAAAACCACACACACCTCTTCCGGGCGGGCTCTCCCCAGGGGTTAACATGAGTACCTAACATGGTAACACCCCGGTTCCGGAAGGAGGAAAACAAAAAGACAATCGATCCTGCGAGTGGAGAAACGATATGATCAGGGCCAGCACTGGCATGATATTGTATCTGATCTGTCGAGGAGGGTGGAGCGAGTCGCGACGTTGCGCTACTCGGGACTGGCCCTGCCGGCTGTTCTTGTATAGTTTTTAAATCATGACTCTTTTTCTACTTTTGTGTGCGGTGCCTTGACTTTTTCCTTACTGTTACTCTTGTACTCGCTATTGTGTAGTATCGATAGGGACAGAGGGCAGTATTTATGCACATTCCTACTATGTAACTTTGGCCATCCGTTGCGAGGTCGTATGCCGAGAGCGACCCCCCAAAGCGCGTATGATTAGATCGGCATTGCGGCAGCGACTCCACGACTGGGTGGGTCTCTTGGGAACGACGCCACGTCTACTGCGGAGTGGCCCACAACCGATCCCTGGAAGACGCTCTCTCCGAGTGAGATCTCCAAGTCCGAGTCGGTCATCTCACTTGGGGGCTTTGCTTGGCTAGTTGGACGCCGCTCGCGCAAACGAGTTGGCCAACAGTGGGTATGAAAATGTACGCAGGTTATTTCTGGAATATTAAGCGAGACAGAAATAATGGACGATGTATATTCATATCCGAATTAGCACTCATTATTGTGGCCGGCCTCTTACCATCGTGTCTCCCTCTTGTTCTCCACCCTTGATCCTCCTTCTCCTCCTCCTCTGGAAAACATGCAGCGTGGTGACGACTATATGATGCGCCAGGTGCCATCCTACAATGACAACACTCCATTGTCCTCTACACCGGAGATGCAGAGTTATTACGACGACCCCGTATGTTTGTTTCTCTCCCGAAGCGAATACATATATAGTATAAATCATATTCGTTGGAATTCCCGTCTCTTCTTCTCACTTTTACTACTACCTTCCAAAACACGCCTGCTGACCACTTCGTAGCCCGTCCAAAGCCAGCCCGGCATCCACGCTCCTTCGCCCTTCCATTCAACAACAGACCTTTCCAACCCAAATTTTCGAAACTCGCAACCCTCCGCTTTCGCTGAAGCGCCCTACATGCCGTCCTCAAACCCGTACGAGAACCTGGAGCCTCCTCGCAATAGCGACTGGCTCGAGCAGACTCAAAGGTCCAACAAACGGTCCAAGTTCATTGTCAGTGTTACCTCTGTCCCCACCTAGACTCACATCCCAATACACCATCCCAGGTCATGGGCTCCGTAGCGGCCCTCGCTGTTCTCATCGCAGTCGGTGTCACCCTTGGTGTCGTGCTCTCGAAAAAAAACAGCAGCTCTTCCTCCACTAGTGCACCCCCAGGCACCAACCCGGATGACCCAAGCAACTTCCAGAAGAACCCTGCTTTGCTGCAGTCGTTCTGGGGTATTGCGTACACCCCCATTGGCGCCCAATTACCAGACTGTGGAGTGACCTATGGTGAGTCCATGCCCCATTTCCCCGTGATGTATCCTCAACGGTCAACAGACTCTGTTGTTGAGGACATACAGGTACTTGACGTGATATATTTGTTCTTCTAGCATTCAACTAATAGTCCTCAAGCTCATGTCTCAAATCACGACCAACATTCGCCTCTACGGTGCAGACTGTAACCAGTCTTCGCTCGTTCTTGCGGCTATCCAAGCCACCAAAGTCAACATGAGTGTATGGCTCGGAAATTACCCCGTGTCCACGGACAACGGAGCGGCTTATGAACGTCAGAGAGGAGAGATCCAGACTGCACTCCAGCAATATGGTGCTTCAAACGTTGCCGGTGTGACTGTCGGGAATGAATTCATCCTGGAGTAGGTATTTCTGCGCTGGCGTCCATCACGTCGCTTATCTTGGCCAAATAGTTATATCACTGAGGCAGGCCAAACTGACCCTAACGGCTCCGCTGGAAACGAAGGCAGGCTTCCGTCATGACCACAAATTATGTGTTCCACCTAATATCTCATCTTAGCTGCCGCGATGCTTGTCCCATGGATCCAAGACACTCGTAGCATGCTTTCCTCGTTGAACTTGGGAAAGACTATCGCCGTTGGTAATGCTGATGCGGGAAGCTACTTCAACACGCTGGTGCTTGAAGCGGCGGACTATGGCATGTCCAATGTTCACCCGTGGTTTGCCAATCAGAGCATTGAGGACGCTCCCGGATGGACCTGGAATTTCTTCCAGGAGACGAATGTTGACTTTGCCAAGCAGCTTTCTAACCAGCCTCACATGTACATTGCCGAGACTGGTTGGCCAACGGTATGCGACCCTTTGAGCTGACCACACTACTGTGCTAAACCTCGCTTGGTTAGAACACGTCGACATTAAACTACAACCCGAATGATGGCCCATCGACCGCTTCCGTTGCCAACTTGCAGGTACGTTTGAATTGTTAGCTCAATTGACAGTACTCAGTTGCTTCCAGTCCTTCATCAACGCGTTCGCTTGCCAAGGTGAGTACTATTTCTGGGGAAATTCACATGTGGGGGGCGACTGATCCCATTATGTAGCAACCCAAAACGGCACGCAATACTTTTTCTTCGAGGTGTGTTTCTATTTTTATTTTATTCTGTTGAAATACGTTGGCTCACGGTGTTGTAGTACAACGACCAGCCATGGCAGGTGTGTATCCGTATCCTTGAGGTCCATGGCGTGAGAGTACTCACACCGCATTCCAGGCTGATCTGTATGGTGGTGTCGAGGTAACTGTCTTTTGGTCTCACTTTAATAGCAACGGCTTACATTGCGTTGACAGGGCTACTGGGGTCTGTTCGACGCGGAGTAAGTCTCACTTGATGATCACGCCCCGTTGCAACATTTGATGAACAATGTTTTTGCAGCAAAAACTTCAAGAATCTCACCCTGCCCGACTGTACTCAATCGAGTTAGTGCAGCATCCTTTCCCAGCGGACCTGCCCTTCGATGTGCTATCTGTAACCCAGTTTATGCAACCTTTCATGACTCTTTCTTTGTATCTAATTGGACATGTATTTCGTTCTACCCTCGCGGATCATGGACGCTCCCCACCTCATCCTGCGATCCCGATGTCTCGATGATTTTGCTTTCCCGTTTTCAGACCATTGGTCGGTTGCATGCCCGTCGAGACTTGGACTGTGTTACTCGCGCGACGGACCGCTGCGTCGAGACTACGATGGATGGGGAGAAACGATCCCTTACATACCTTTTAGATCTTGTGATATTTCTCATTCAACGGACAAGTTTATACCGTTGGCAAGCACCTTTACCTACGTGTAGGCAGATAAAACAGATAGACAACCTTTACCGTGTCGAGGAGGTGCATTCCGTATATGACCAGGCGAGTACATAATTAAACTGCCCGACCGGTGCGCATCTTTGAAATACAGGGCTGTCCAGAGAGCCTCAAAAACTTATCATGATTGTCGACAGGATCAAAAAATTATTTTGGTAGAGATCTCTGCTATGCGAGACAGCTATCATCGCTTTTGCGAGAAAAGACATGCCAAGAAAAATAAAGAATCGAGGGCGTACGTCTTACACATAGGGGAGCAAGGCTATCAAGTTGTGTTCCAAGAGCGAGGGCAAAAAACAATGCATTAGCCGGGAGTTGAACCCGGAGCTAGGCCATGGGAAGACCCAATGTTACCGCTACACCACTAATGCGTTGTCGGGACGCGTCGGGACGAGAGCGGAGCGCGCTGCTGCTGACCCCTCCCATCAGTTATCAGTGTAAGTGCAATTTAGTACTCCCGCCTTGTCGGTCGGGAACCAAAAGTATGTCGAGTGTAAAATGGAGTGCCTTTCTGGTGGGACTGTCTCGGAGCATACGCAACACGACTGATTGGTATGTGCTGTGCGAGGTAGACGCACAAGGTACTTTCGCTGTTGAGCTGTCACACATCATGGTCCATAGGAGTAACTCGTAGGTCACTAAAACAAGCATTAGTGGTGTAGCGGTAACATTGGGTCTTCCCATGGCCTAGCTCCGGGTTCGACTCCCGGCTGATGCATTGTTTTTTGCCCTCTCTTGGAGCTTTTGGGCTTGTAATAGCAACTTGTCACCTTTGTGTGAATCAATCAGACGACCGTTTTTCCAACTGAATCTGGACGAGGGCGTACCGAATCGTTATGACATCAGGCTCCTATCCTGCAAGCTACCTCAGAGGTTGATCACCTCACCTGCGAGATGAGAGAGTGAGCGTGATGGTAGTGACGGAAGTAAGGTGTACCCTGGATCTTCCAAGTCATATATTCGTCAGTATGTGGACAGACAATCTCACAAAAAACATATGCGATAGTCGACGTCAAAAATTGCGTCGTCAAGCCAGCTCACCCTCGCTCCGCTCTTTCTCGACCTCCCATATCTCTCTCGTACCCTCCCTGAACCAGACCACGTTCCATTCTACGATACCCCTCCTCATCTCAAACACGGCCGTGGGCAACGAGGCGACGAGTGCCAAATGAGGCGTGACGAGGTGGTAGGTGAGTGTGACGGGTTGAGACGGCGACAAAGACACTGATGCGGATGGGTAAAATGGGGCTTTGGTATTCAACTTGGAAGGGTCGGGGGTATCAGCCTGGGGGGGGAGGTTAGACGATGAAGGAACTGTGGTGGTGGATGGAACAACCGTCGAGGAGCACAGGTCAGGCGGCGTGTTGGACCTGATGCGGTTCTCTGAGATCAGCGAGGTCGTAGCTGTTCAACTTGGGAAACGTCCATACTTGTACAATGGTCCGAATGAGTTGAGCATTTGGAGATAATCACAGCAAAGGTTGTGTGTTGCTTGGTCGACAGGAGAGGCGTCGGTCGCTACGTAGAGTTTGCTTGTTGTGTCGAATAGAAATGCCTTTGGTGATGAGGTGTTCTTGAAAAGTTGACTTAGAACCTAGACACGGGAAAACGCGACGCTTTGTGGGGGGAGACTTACCGCGCAAAAGACGTTGAGTAAGTTTTCAAGGTAAGGTAAAGAGTCGATGAGCTTGTGAATGACGCGTGAAAAAGCTTCTTGGAGTGAATAATCATAGACGGAGGTCAGGTGGAAATTAAGAGGGACCTGCTCGTATTCGGGCGATTCGTCTGCGAGTCGATCCATGACGCGCTCGTGGATCTGTCGAAAGTTCTCTGTCTCGATGTCACCGAGCTGATCACTTCGGGTGGACGGAGAACTCTACCAATCTTGTCATCCTCCTGTAGTCTCTCTGCTTTGTGTACGAAGACCTCGAGATTTATGTTTGGGTTGACTTGACATGCGGCGACGATGAACTCGACAAGCTTGACCACGGGTTGTTGGTAAAGATCCTGTGCAAAGATGAGCTTGTTCTTCTGAGATGGCAGCGTGCTTACTCTGATGTCAATGACGAACACGATACTCGAAAAATCGGAGAGAGGAGCGCCTAGCGTATCAACCGTGATGTTTCCAGGACAGTCCCATATCTCGAGCGGGATGAGCGTGCTGCACGAGAATGTTTGTGAGAGTGAAGAGACGGGCGTCGAGTGGCGGATAACGCACTCGAACGGATGCTTCGTGACGCGCATTGTAGGTTCGAGGTAGAACGTTTGCTTTGACGGCAAGTCCTTGAACAATACTTGCAAGATGGACGTTTTGCCACTCCTGCGGGGTCATGTTCAATGGTCGCGCCAGACGGGATGCTTTCATGGGATGAACCTTCTTGTACCCAAGAGAAGGATCTTTGACCGATGGGATGGGACATTCTGCTGAGGGTTTGCGAGGTTGAAATAGGACTCTTGCTGTTGCTGAAGGGGACCCATTTGTCAACCGGTTCATATACGAGTTGACGGGATGGGTGTATCAACACCGCCACATATTTACTCGATTGGCTACCCGTTTCAAGGTTCAACGTTCAAGGTTCAAGGTTCAACGCTCGCTGAGGGTCTTGTCGACAAAGAAAATACACTCGTCCTACCACAACGCCCGTACGTTGCGCAACGTCGATCGCAGTGGAGACCAGATAGGCTTTGAGGCATTTCTTCCCACGGCTGGCAGTTCCACGTTTCAGACCGTCACCGGGTAGTATCTATTCCAGCCACTTTTCTTCCTGGATCATATTTTATCTCTCTTCCACGGTTTTTTGTTCACGTCCTCGCCGTAATGAAGTTTGGCAGGAAGATCACAGTACGCATTTTGGGTTATCAACTGTCATCTTGTGCAAACGTATTCGTGATGTAGGCGAGCATCTACGACGAATGGAAGCCCTTCTATATCGACTACAACCTTCTTAAGCGGGAACTCAAGGTTTCGGGCGTTTCATTTCACAGTTCAACTCATCTTTAACCACCCCGCCCCCCATCTAGGCTCGCACCACGTTTCACGATTGGGACGACGAGGATGAACGCGAATTCACCGCCATGCTCAAGCGAGAGCTGGACAAGATCCACGACTTCCAGAAGGAGAAGGTTGTTGATGACTCGATGTCAATAAATGCGGTGCCACTCACGTTACAACGTTGACAGACCTCGGAACTTTCCCGACGTATTCGTGATGCCGAACGCGACATAAAGCGTCTCGTGGCTCAGCAGGACTCTCAGTCGTCGTCCGAACCGTCTCCGATTACATCCAGCGACCCCGAATCTCTTCATCCGCGTACCTCGGATTACGGCCCTGACGAAGGCTCTGACGACGAAGACGACCTGGAAGGAGGTGGTGATTCCTATGATGAACTTGAAGAACTTTTCCACGGATTGGAAGTGGAAGTGGCCACGCTCGTGGCAGATGTACATGATCTCGCGTTGTACACAAAACTCAATATCACAGGCTTCCTAAAAATTTTAAAGGTTCGTGTCGTCATCCAATCGCACATATTCAGTGCTGACGAGACTCTAGAAACATGACGTTGGTCACATTTTGCGAGGCGATGCTAGCACACTGATTTCGTTCTCAGAAACAAACGGACAGGCCACTCAAACCTACATTCATTCAAGATTACTTGGAAGAACGACCGTTTTACAAATACAATTGGGATGCTCTCATCGTGAAGCTTTCGAAATTGTACAACCTTGTCCGCACGCGTGGTCACCCTGTCGTGGGCGATTCCAGTGCGGGCGGCAATCAGAGTGCATTCGTTCGGCAGACGACGAAATACTGGGTAACAAGTTCTACCTATTCTTGAACGTGGTCTCATTCATTACCAGGTGCACCCAGACAATCTTGTCCCACTCAAACTAGCCATTTTGAGACACCTACCTGTGCTTGGTTTGTCCCATTCAGCAACGACAGTCTTTGCGTATCTGACCTCGATTGTGGCTGACAGTATTCAATGTGGAGAAAGAATTCGAACCCAAGGATGCAGGTGATTTGCCCAGCTCTCTTGGTGTTATCTGATCTCACGAGCGTGAATAGCAATCACATCTATATACTTTGACAACGAGGACCTGGATCTCTACCTTGGTCGGCTCGAAAAGACCGAGGGTGCTCAAGCAATCCGTCTGCGGTGGTACGGGGACACCGACGTAAAGACCGTAAGTCCGCAGAATACACCCACCTCACATTTAATGTCATATCATTGACAGATTTTTGTGGAACGTAAAACTCACCGAGAAGATTGGACTGGAGAAAAATCGGTCAAATCACGTTTTCCCGTCAAGGAGCACCTAGTGAACGCGTTCTTGCGAGGAGAATATACCATGGATGCTGAAATGCAAGCTTTGGCCGACAGCGGTAAGAAAAGTCAGAGCGAAGTCGATTCGATGATTCAGCTTGCCAGCGAGGTGCAATATCGCACCTTGACTCGCAAGCTTGTTCCTGGTGAGCCGTTTTCCCAGCATATATTTCTACTTTGTTAATGACAGGTCCCAAGTCATACGGACCTTTTACAATCGAACTGCATTCCAGTTACCGGGTGATGCTCGTGTGCGGATTTCTCTTGATACCGAGCTCACCATGGTTAGAGAAGACAACTGGGATGGGCGTGTACGCTCGGGGGACAATTGGCGGCGCACTGACATTGGGATCGATCATCCTTTTGACCAGGTACCCGCTGAAGACAAGGAACTGTTCAAATATGGTGTCCTGGAAGTCAAGCTGCAGACGCAGTTTGGCCAACAACCTCCCAAGTGGGTGACGGACCTAGTCCAATCCCATCTAGTTGAAGCTGTTCCCAAGTTCAGGTCAGTCGATAACCAAAGTTCACTCATCCTCGTAGCTCATGCAGGTGCAGTAAATTCATACATGGATGCGCTACCCTACTTCCTCACCGGACAGACCTTATTCCGTTCTGGCTTCCGCAGAGTAAGTTGTGGAGGAAACGTGTAAGATAGTAAGCGGCTTACTGAATTGTCTCCTGTAGTGGACACCGACATCCTGAAGCCTAGCACTGGTTACTTGACGGTAGAACGACCTCTCGCCTCGTCTTCGAGGACTTCCTTGGACCAGGGACGTTCCGGTGACACAACTCCATCGCAAACGTACGCTGAACCGGTCTCCGAAGGGGAAGAGGACGAAGTCATGGACCTGGCTCCAGCAAAGGACGAAGAAAGACGTACAGGTCTTCCTCATGTGGATGTCGCAGCGGCCATTGCGTATCGCGAGATATCTCTCAAGACACGTCAGTATGGCGGATCGAATAGTCCCAGCCCATCTGTGGGAGGAGAGGACGAAGTTGACAGACATGCATCGTTGTTGGAACAGCACCAGGAGCATGACTCTGGTCAGCCACGTCCTCAGCAAAAATCGCTATCCATCGATCCCCTGGCACCGTCAACGGCATTCGACAAGACATTGAAGGAGCGATTAAACGGAGCCCCGAATGGTACTAACCAAGTGACCCCTCGGTCTTCTGAAGCTCAAGGGATCGACGAGGAAGAAATACCAGAGCAGGAGAGATTACTCGTCCGTGACTGGGTCGCTCCATCTGGCAAGAAGATCGCGGTGCCTGTTCGCATCGAGCCCAAGGTTTATTTCGCCAACGAACGAACGTACCTGGCAAGTCCCTTCCTCCTTTTTTTTTTTTTTGCCTCGTCGACGTTCCATTTCGTACTGACCCATTGCGGTCGATAGATGTGGCTAAACTTTGCTGTCCTGATAAGCTCTATCGCGACGACGCTCCTCAACTTTGTTCCTCCCGAAGATTCTAGAGGGCTCATCAGTGCAGGGCTCTTCACGTTAGCGGCGCTCCTCTCCATCGCGTATTCGGCCATCATTTTCGTGTACCGTGCACTACGCCTTCGAGCGGGCCGTGCGGAAGGACTTTACTACGACAAGTATGGTCCGACCACCTTGTGCTTTGTTCTGTTCGCCGCATTAGCCGTCAATGTCGGGTTGCGCCTCGCTGAGATGGCAGAACAGTGATACCTTTGCAGCGTGGATGACGTTCAGGTTATCTGGCTCGATGCTTATCCCATACGTATATATGCGAAATCTTTTCGCTTGGATTCTCAAGATCTTGTTCGAGTTTGCTCTCTTGTCGCCATCTTCTAAGGTAACGACTACCGGCGTGAAGAGCTTGTGAATGAATAAAATCTGTTCATTAGCTTGGGTTGGTTTGGGAACGATATAATGCTTATCGAGGAATAAAAGGTCCGTACGCTCGAATATCCAAGCAAAAAAAAAAAGGGAATAGTTTGAGAGTAGGATGATATCAATGTTGACAGTGACAGCTAGCTGCCCAAAAGCATCCTTGACAAAATCTATACTAGTGAGAGATGAAACCAAGATGCGCATCTTGATACGCGAGAGATTGCTGAACGAAACACAAGTTCATGCGAACTGGGGTGCAAGACGAAAGAGAACGACCAACCAAACGAGTGTACATCCGTCGCAGAGGGTATGAAATCCTTGGGCTGTCTAAATACTTTCGTTCGTCATCCCACTCTCCTCGCACTCGTGACATCTAGTGAGCATTTCCCCTCCCCCATACGCAGCCATCTAAACGAAGGCGGCGGCTATCATGGACCGTATCCGTATCCGGGATGGGGACTGGGAGAAGCTCTGCCGGCTGCACCAAACGCGCCAGGAATTGGTGTTCTGGTTCGATCATCCATGCCTGCATAGCCCGTTGCCGCCTGCGGCGCTGGGGAACCGCGACCTTGCATATCATACGCCACCTGTGGACCTGGACTTCTGATCCTAGCCATCTGTGTCATTGGGATGGATTCTGCATCATTTCCAGGAATGGGATCCGTGAATGTATTTGGCACTGGACCACGGTATGGGTCGTAGAATGTGGCAGGTTGACCATATGTACCGGGCTCATCGCGATACGGTTGGTTCGGATTGAGATGAGGTAGGGGCGGAACTGCGTACGGATCCCCGGTACCATACATCTCAGGAACAGACGAGGCGGCGATCGAATTTGCGTATGTACCACCAGGACTTGGTGCTCTGGTGAGGTTGGCGTCAGAGTCGTTCTCTGGACCAAAGCCTGCCCTTCCTGTGGAATTCGTCGGAAGAGCATGCACATCGTTGTTATGTGCATTCAGCTCCGGCCATTTGATAGCTTCGTCTGTGTGAAGGATATGGTCGTTATCATTCCACATGAAACATTTACGTAAACGACGCACCGCCATCGAAATCAGCAAACTGTTTCCTCGTGCACTTCCAGACGAAAAAGAGGACGATGCCAAGGGCGGCAATCCCACCAGCAACAGAGAGCCCGACGATGGAGCCGGTACTAAGACCACCACCACTGGAATCGTTCGAAGTACCCGTTTGGGAAGGAACGGCGCTTGACGCAGTGACGCTTTCTACGATGTAGCTGGTAATAACGTTGCCTGAAGAATCGGTAGTTATGGTGGGCACCACCGTGCTTCCTACAGCTTGCGTGGATGGAGCTGCCGCTGAAGCTGCATGAGTGGTGGCTGCGCTGGTTGCTGATGAAGGGGTTGCCGAGGTAGCTGAGGGGGACGGAGCAGGAGTTGATGATGAGGAGGTCGCGGCCGCACTCGTTGCGGCTTGCGTTGAAGTCGTATGAGCAGCAGTGCTAGACTCGGGGGAAGTGGTAGTACTAGGTGAATCTGTTACACTTAATTGGCTGACTTGGCGCTCTCCGATTAACGCGTGCCCCGACGCGACAACGGGGAGTAGCATAGCGGAAGCTGCGACGGCGAGTAACAATGAACGCGTCGCTCTCTTCATCTTGAGGCAGGTTGACTAGCAATGTGGCGTACGAAATGGGATGTGGAGTGAGTGTGGTCGAAAAATCCGCAGCAACTTGCGTCGAGTCGCGAGACCAGACCGTCGTCGTCGCTATGGGTGTCCCTGTGATCGACGACAAGCTTGACGCTGTCCTGGGTAGGGTGTGATGGATATGTTTTATAGTGAGCGTTTGTGGACGGCTTGCGAGTTGAACGGAGCCTGGAGAGAGCACAAATGCAAACGCTGTGCCACTAGTGATGTAGAAACCGACACCGCAACTTGGTGGCTGTGCGACAAGCCATCCCGGTCACGTTGCCTACCGTCCTCGGAATTCGGAATACCGGTGCCTGCAAGAAATCAGCGAGCCTGGTAACGGTTCAGGTTCCTCACTCACACTGCTGAACATGCTACAAGTCGACTCATTTCAAGCTTAAATTGTTGATATCATTCAAAAGTCTGTTGTCCAATCACCGGGTGTCGGGTGTGTGACGAGTCTGATCAAAACGACTGTTCAAGTTTAGGTCTGGTTTGGGGGGAAGGCTAGCATGGCATGTGGGATTCTTCCCTTGTCCATATTGATGGCACTAAAACAAAATCCACATAACATTGACAACATCCAATGCACAATATCCCTGGTCTGATAGTTTATCGACTCCTTCCCAGGTAGTACAATTTAGTTCCCACAGCACGTCAACTTACCCATATGGTATTGTCACCACAGGGACCGCCTATCCTCAGTCTAGCGACCTCCTTCCCAATAATTTAGCGATCTCCCGGTGTTCCCGAAGCCAAGCAGGGAACGGTTGCTCCTCTCTTTTACTGCTCGATCCCCGCATTTCGATCAGATAATTGCAAAAAACTATGAGTGTCCCATAGCGGTATCTGGACAGGTTAGTGAGCAGATAGTCTGATGTGAAACTACCATCAGCGCCTCACAGGTAATTCACGGCAATATTCATCAGCTTCCCCTGCTTGGCGCTTCCCTTCTCGCACGCTTCCACCTTGAGCTTGTAACTATATCGTGACCGTCATATTCAGCAGAGAGTGGCATAAAAGGAACCAGTTTCTTACTCGTAAATTGCTTTTCTGAGGTTCTGCACATCTTGCATCAGGTCGATTGCACGGTCGGTCAGGCGTTTTGCGATCTTGCCATGAGAGAGTACGCTAACAAGTTGCAGGATCGTCTTGTACTCCCCTGCGGATGAGGTTAACCATCAGGTTAACTGCAAAGGCGAGTGCGAATACCTTGCAAGTAAGCTTCCTCCTCGGACGGGCCATCAATTGAATCACAGTTTAACATACTCATGTCCTCGACAACACCAACACTCTCTTCCCCCACCCAATTCATAACAGTCGAAATCAAGCATGCAGTCACCATACCAGTGGTGGTGCGACCCCTGCCCATCTGGCAGTTGAAGATGAAATCACCTGCTTGCGAGTATCCAAGTCGAACACGATTCAAAAGTTGGAAAAGTGCATCAGGGAGCGGTGCTTGTTCGTCGGTCTAGATTCCGGTGTCAGTCAGCTGGTAAACACGGTACGAGATCCCCACAATTGCCACACGGTCATAATCGATCTAGTATCGATAGTGGTCAGCTGGGGCGCCGAACATGTCGGACAGGATTTGACCTTATAGCCTTCCTTCGCCACGAGGTCAAACACGTCCCGTGGTGTCATGATATCTTCCTCCGAAACTGTTTCCCATATGGGTATAATCGTGAATACACCAGGGCGCTCTTCTACTTCGTCGTGAAGCAAAATACGGCCACCATCTTGACGAAGTTCCCGAAGGACATCTTTCTTGAAACGTTCCTCCATGGTCTCCACCATCGTAGTGGTGACTCCCGTAGCTCTATACATGCGAATTAACTTTCCACCCGATTTGAAAGAGATGGCCATACTCGACGTTTTCCAGGGGCTTGTCCACCAGCCGCAGAACATGCGGTCGGCCAGCGACATAAACGACCGGCTCCTGTTCAAGTCAGCATGCAATTGTGTCGTCAGCTGGAAAATTTTAACAAAACCTCTCTCAAAGAAGTCCAAAACACCATATTTGTCCCCTGTGGACCGGCATCTACCCGAACCAGCGCTCTCCGTAACCTGTGCGAATATGTTCAAGGATTCGTCGGACTATTGATCAAGACGCACCCTTGGACAGTAGGCATTCCGCTGGGTTCGTTGGGTAAGCGAAAGTACTGGGAAGAAAGCGTGGAGGGATGAAATCATACCTTCCGCAAATCATCTTCCCGTCATCGATGCATTCGAGATGGGGAATTAAGCCTTCATGGATGGACTTTCCAGACGAACCCGATACGAGGGTCAAAGGCACACGACGGAAGTTAGGTGATCCGTCAATCCGCCTGCCTCGCGAAACGTGGTTTAGTGTCATGTACACTACCACGATGACAAACGCACTCCGGGAGGGTCATTTTCTGCAAGTTTGAAAAGAAATCACTCTTCAAAATTGTGGAGGCTGACAAGATGCTTCCAGATCGATTGACCACGACCTGTTGTACTTCGTCAGGGTGGGCGACACTATCTATCCGTTCCAACGGAATTAGTGCTTTCAGACCACCAGCAATGAGGTCTTTTTCGAATGTTTTGATGACTGTTCGTAGGTCGTAAGCACATGCTGTGATAAATGACGAGCCGCAATTATACCTGGCCTGTTCTCGATGAACTTCTCAAACGTTTCGACAGATTGCAGGGTATCAGCTTCCGTTGATTGCAAATAAGCCTGGAAAACAACGAGCTCAAAGTATCGCCGAAGGTTTTGTAGTCCTGAAAAACTGTCAGTCTATATCATGCTTTAGTCTGTACACAGACCCTTCGATGCATGAACACGCTTCTGCTTCTCGTCAGTGGCTTGCTCTGCCTTCACACGTTCCTCCTCAATAGAGTCACGCAGATTCAGAACTGCCGCACAACGGTCGATAGCCTCGTCGACAGCACTTTTCACTGCTGGTCCTTGACGAACGATGCGAAGGAAATCTCAATGGGACCTTAGATGTGTATAAGAATGGAATGAGACGTGAAAGACATACTGTCCACTACTTGGTACGACTGTCGCAAATTCACGGGCTCGTCCTCCGCACGTGAAACGGATGTTGAAAGGGAACGTGATCGACCAAGTAGCCGAGGGGATGCTTGAACGAGCAGTCTGCTGTCTTTCAACCATTGTTGGATTAAAAGGATCAGGACCTGAATTGGGTCAACTGGAAATTCATCTGTCCAAGGTGACCCTCACTGAAGTCAGCGTACTCCTTCCTCGCCCTAGTTGGCAGTTCATGACAATTGCAGTATTCATGAAGTCAGTACGGACTACTAACTCCATGAGTTCGCTGATATCGGACATGTCCGGCGGACGCTCTGAGGTGATTGGGATACGAGTGTATCGCACTTCGATCCCGCAGTCCGACTGCCGTGATGCCATGATGTCCTTGAGGACCGCGACATCCTCAGATTTGACTTCTTCCCAGATTGGAATGACGGATCCATTAGACGTTTCCGCGTGTAGTAGAAGCCTTCGAGCGGTGCGAATATCAACAATGTTGACTAGCATGCACCAAATTTTTATACCTTCCACCGAATGCGTTTAGTTCCGCGAGTACATCATCTTTGAGACGTTCCTCGAGTACTTCTAAGCGTGAGGCAGAGATCCCTCCATAATCTGTATTGAATAAGGTAAAAGTGCTGTCCACGTAGACATGCAAACCAGTAACCTTTCATGTTCCTGAGAGAAAATCGCTCTCGCCTCAAACAGTAGGGAGCACCATTGATATATACAATAGGTTCTTCGCGGAGGGTTACCCATACCACTTTGTTGGCATATGGGTGATGTTCCTTGACTAACTGGACTACTTTATCGATTGCTGATTCAGTTGGTTGTCCACATGCGTAGATATTCGTGCCAGGAATGTTTCTGAAGTTGATGACACCGCGAACGGATTGAGAGACAAGTTGTGACTCCGATAACCATTGATCGGATTTCAGGAGGGTGCTAACATCATCTTCCAGCAAGGACAGAATTTACTGACGCAAGATTTACCCACCTTTCCCTCAGAATGATGCCGCTGCGATTCTAGATGAAAAGAGGATTCATGGTGCGTTTCCCTCACATCGGAACAAGTCTGACCTTTACAACGTGGTCACTGTATTCATCTCCGAGTAATTGGCCACCGGCGATCTCGACATTGTTCTTTTGCCCAGCAACAAGCGACTTGTCCTCTGCCCCTGATCGAGACAGAAGCGAAAGATCGTTTATGGGGGCAAATACGTTCAACCGAGATCCCCGCGACTTTCTAAGAAACATCACCTGACTAAGCAAGAAAGAAATTTTGTAGGACTTAGTGCTATGATCATGTACTAAATGGGCTTACTTCCAGATCTCTGTCCTCGCCTGAACATATTTCAGGGTGAGTAGTGGCGAACAAAAGGAAAAAAATTCACGGCAAACCTTGAGCCAATCTGAGAATGTTTGACTGAAATCGGGGACGGAGTCAACATAGCTTGCGAAAGCGATCATGAAAAAACTGGAACAGCGAAGGCTCAAACTCTGAAGTCCCTTGTTTAGCATGCTACGCACTATTTTTCGAGCGACCTCCCAGCTTTGACTAGGATGTCTTCTCTCTTGTCACTGTCATCGTCAGGGGTGGTGAGTGAATAACGGACCCGATGGACGAGGATATCTTCCCGTAGGTTTGTTACATGATCGCCTGCATTAACAAACTCCAATCAGTCTAGCTTCACTGACCCCTACACTGAGACCGAAAGATGACAAAATCAAAGAACGTACAAGTGTCAATGACACGGTCGACTACTTTTTTGGCCTGAAGACCGTGGTCTAAGCAGCCGAGGAGGCTGAGGATGACGCTATAATTTCCCTGGTGTGCCTTGCGTAAATTTTCCAACAAGACTGGCTGTGACATTAGCAATCCGATAGCTGATTGTGAATGCAAGTCTAGAGTAGGGGAACTGGCTGAATCGGGCACCAAGCTGGCTTGTAACGACATAGCACACACGTTGTTGCAAAACATATGTCAACCTAAGCAGGGACCTGTTTGAATCCTGTTGGGCACTCGCGTTTTCCAATGCCTGGGCCAGCTTCATATCCGTTGCGGGCTAAATGGGGAAACGATTAAAATCCGTCAGAGCTCCCCGCGAATCATATTACCTGACTGCTCGGCTGTAGATAACGACCGATGAGCTCGGCAACTAGAGGTGAATGAGACGGCTTACGGTACTGATGCCTGGTGTGACAGTTCCTTGCTTTGTAATTGCACAAGGGAACACGAAGGGGGACTTGGCAGCATAAGGATCGTTTAAGCCCCGGACCAGGAGCATTCTCCGGCGAACAATCAAGGCGGCAACCATAGCAAATGTGGTCCGCACCGCGCCCATGCCACAACTGAAGACGAGGGCACTTCGGGCGGGGTCGGCATCTTTGATGACACGGAGGTAGGCGTCCAGATAGTTGTCCTGAGCGATATGAGACCGGGAGATGGCAAAGAAAGCGGGATTACCTCAATTGGGCGATCAGGAGATATGGGAATGCTGTGTGGGATGAATACATCACATGACGTCGTTGGCAAGGAAGAAAAAGACATGCCGGTGATACTGGAGATTGTCAATATGACATAATAATGAGAGACCGAGACCGACCTCGACGTTCCATCCGTCCAAGCGCATATTCTCCCAGAGTTGGCGTGACGTCCTCACGTTTACGTTATCCACATGCGTCCAAGTCGGCAATATCGCACCTTCTCCGCTCTCCGCAGCTTTCAGTGTGGCGACAAATCAGCCAGTGCTGCCACGACAGATGGCATCTTGAGAACCCACCGAGTTCGTTGTGCGTCAGGATAAGCCCACCGTATCTATCAAAATCACGAATCAGAGCTCAAACAACGTCCACATCAACACCTCCTACTTGCTGGCTTCTTGAAGGATGTCGTCCTGCAGTCGTTCTTCGATGGCCTCAAGATTTTCCGCCCGATCAGATAGGGCCAGCGTCTTGCGTGGCTCAGACGCATCCCGCAGCACAAACGGACGTCCGGATATGTAAACTGATTGATATATGACACCCAACGGCAACTCGGTCAGGCGTGATCATGATGCACCAAAACGCGCCAGGGAATGTCACGAAATCTCACCAATCGGCTCCTCTCGTGTGGAGAACCAGACAACGTGAGAGGGGTCACGCGTGCCAGGACGGCATCGGAGCGCAGATAGCATCGCACGAAGACCCTGCGTCCGGGGTTGGGCAACACCAAATACATTGAGGTTCCCTTGGCGAGGTGCCCTAAAGTTCGGCGCGCCATGGACGTTCAGATCCAGATCCAGGGCGCGTCCTGGCGTGAATGAGTACTCATCAAGGTATCCTGGCCGACGGCAACTAACCAGAAGGATAATAGTCCGTTTTCAGGATGAAGCCCCTTGATAACACACTCCCCGTTCTGGTCTTGACGATCGATGGCTCTGCACGTTTAAGACTGACCGTCAGATCGAGGGGCCGCACCCCATCCTTTCCGGGAGAAGCCAGAGATCCCTCGCTGACGCGCGCGGTGTCTCCATCGTCCACGAGAGGAGGTGACGGTGCGTCGAGATGAGGAAGCCGAGCCGACATTGCACACGCAAGACTAGATCCGTCCCCGAGAGCTTTTTCGGTGTCCTCCAGCAGTGAACCTGGCATGGGGTCCAAAATTGCTGTGAGACGGGTGGCGAGACGCTGTTCGCTGGCAGGTCCAAGTCAGCGCGACCAGGACAATTAAGTCACGTGAAGAATCTTGTTACCTCCCCGTCAACACCCTGGCCACGAGTCTTTCGCTGTCTTAATCAAACCGACCCTACCCCACCGGATATGAATGCATCGGCTGACCCACCTCACTCCCATCATCGAGATGAGTCGCTATGGGTTGGCATTAATTCAGTGTGCCACCGCCTCCCACAACACTCGGTCCGAAACAGCATCCCATCCCCCTTCTTGATCTTCCCGGGCAAGTAAATTCATCTGTCCCCGTTATACCCGGATCAGGTCAATGTATCTCTTGACGTCGCGCGCTGCCAGATCATGATCATGTCAGAACCATACTGTCTGTAGATGACAACAGCAAGGACGTATACAGTCATCATTAATGATTGTTGCAAAGGAAGACATCCATCCTGTGGACTCTCGAGCCCGTCTGGGTGTAACATACCCTTTTTGGCCAAAGTAACGTACCTTCTGAGCAGGGACTCTGTGCCTCTCATTTCCATGAAACCAATACCGAGTTATCCCATGTATGGGCCTTCAAAATATTGGGGTGCCGTTGCGTTCCGAAGAGTATAAGACAAGTCGCTCCGTTCGCCGGACAGATGACAGGAAATGTCAATGGCCCCCCTTTCCACACTTCTCTTGACTTTCTTTGTCTCCGCGATCGCCCTTTTTGCTGGCTATGCAAAGTACAGGGCACTTCGTCCGTTCAACTTTCCCCCTGGTCCCAGAGGCCTGCCGTTCTTGGGAAGCGTGCTTGACATAAATGCTTCTGAGCCTTGGCTTACCTTCACTCAATGGGCGTCGACATACGGTCCGTGTCATACTTTCACCCAAAACCACGATAGTCATGTCCGCCTCGTGTCTAGGTGACTTGGTGTACTGCACTCTTTTTGGTCGACAGATTCTCGTCATTCAGACAACGGGCGCCGCGAAGGCACTACTTGAACAACGGTCGACTATCTACTCGGATCGACCGCCGGTCAAGATCCATGCAGAGTACGTCCGCCAATCCAGATTTTCGATCATCTTATCTACTAGCTTGCTCAGTGTCGGCACCGAGTTCAACAGTGCACTACTCCAGTATGGGGAGAAATGGCGACTCCATCGAAGATTGTTCCACCAATCGTTTTGCGCTGAAGCTGCACGGGATTATCTCCCGACCCAGTTGCGAAAAGCCCGCCAGTTATTAATAGGCGTCTACAATTCGCCTGATCGTTATCAACGGCAACTTGAGCTGTAAGCTTTCCTGATATCGACCCATTGGCCCACACGAGATACTGAGAATCGTTAATGCTACACAGTTATGCTTCTGCAGTGATCATGTCAGCTGTTTACGATTATGAAACTATTCCGAACGACGATCCTCTTGTACTGGCGGCGGAAAGGGCGATTGAGGTATTTGTGAAGGTAGCGGGGCCTTCGACTGCTGCGATCTTGGAGGCCTTCCCTTTCCGTTAGCTTCGATTTCCTCGACTTGCGCTAGCTTCCTGCTGACAGTGCGATTCTCAGTGCTCAAACTTCCCGTCTGGTTCCCTGGTGCTACGCTGAAACGCATGGCCATACAAGCCAAAAGCAATTTGCATGAGATGATGGATGTGCCATTCCGTTATGCTTATGACCGAGTGGTAAAGTATTTGTTCATTTCTGTCGCTCAATCGGTCACCTAATGCCATTCACTCCTCACGTCAGACGTCCTGTGTTTCCGGGAAATGCATGGTATCCGAGTCCCTCAAGCGCTTCCCAGGATCTAATTCCGAAGGCTTTGAACTCGCGTTGAAGTCCTCTTCCGCAACAGCTTTTATCGGTCAGTTACAGAGTTATTTTGATTTACTGCACCAACTGACGCGGAACATTGAATAGCTGGCGTTGAAACAGTATGTGTCCCATCACATCATCGTGCGAGCTCTCACACATCTGAACAGACAGCATCCACCTTGATCATTTTTGTCCTGGCGATGATGCAATACCCGGAAGTCCAAGAGCGTGCTCAGAAAGAAATTGACGCCGTCATCGGAACACAGAGACTACCGGAATTCGAAGACAGGTCGTCCCTTCCTTACGTTGGTGCAATTCTGCGCGAGACACTGAGATGGCATCCCGTGTTCCCGTTAGGTAAGCAGACGTGGTATCGATCACGGATGATGCAGACGGATTGTCGAAAGGCCTGCCACATTACACAACCAAGAGTGATGTTTACCAAGGACATCACATTCCCGAAGGTGAGAGGCTGTCCTTCCTTACAGTTGTGTATTCTGATGGGGATTTAGGTTGCGTGGTCTTGGCTAACCTTTGGTATGTCTGCAGACCATCATACTGCGTAACTATTGCTCATCTATTACCAAGGGCAATGTCAAGGGATGAGGTCAAATACCCCAATCCCACCGAATTCGTACCCGAAAGGTTCCTTAATCAGGATGGTGAACTCAATGACGATTCCGTTGCGTTGGCCTTCGGTTTTGGACGCAGAGTTTGGCAAGACACTTGTATAGTGTGATCATAATTATACAACTCACATCCGATTCAGCGTCGGTCGGCACTTTGCTGATGCTTCGGTATGGATAGCAATTGTCCATCTACTTGCCATATTCAAGTTCATGAAACCGGTGGACGAGAATGGCATCGAAATGGAACCAAACCCCGAATGGTCAACCGGACTTGTGTCGTGAGTACATCTATGTGACTTTTTAGAACCTGAATGACCATGATCGTCCTTAGACACCCCCTCGAGCTCAAATGTCGTGTTGTTCCCCGGTTTCCTCGGATGGACGCAGACAAACTGACGGAGATGATACGATCCAGTGATTGAATGTGGCGCTGATGTTCATCTCTCGCACGCTCGAGACTGATGCCGTTGAAATTTTTGTGTTGGTATACGTTGTCATTTTCTAGGATGGGTATATGCGCTGCCTTCGATCTACGTTTCCTCTTACCTACGGGTTCTTGTAGTTCTTCTCGGAAAGTAAATACCATACTGTTGAAGTCAGCTCTGGGTCGTAATTACTAATTACGTCGAATGAAGTACTACACCATACGTGCCTAGTGAATTTGGACTTCGTGACTCACAACAACGGATGTTCCGCCTGCTATTCTGATTATGATTATCTTTGAGGTAAGACAAATGTCATTGAGCAACTCGAGGTAACAACGTTGACGTCTTCATTGCTTGACCGAGAAATCAGGTTCCACAATTCAAAGGCACACACCATGACAACGTATTGTCCTTGAGCACGGTAACAGGGCTTGGGGCCGTGATGTTTATATATCGGTCGCCACCTATCGTGTTGGAGCAGAACTTGGTGAGTATATGTCGTGTATTTGGCTTCGGCACGGCGAATCGCTACGTGGCTTGAAGACACATCGTTTGCCGAGAATGAAGGCCTCTGGCACCTTTTTCTTGAGAGGCACCTGGGTCAGGAAAAAAGGAAACGCGGGAAACGCGGAGGTACGTACGGACTCTGAGATTTCGAGAGGGCATGTGGCGAACTCATTGGTTGACTGCCAAGGTCAATCGCGCCTGGCTGACGCGACGACGCTCGCCATATTATTACATACAATGCTAGTTCGAGGGATCTTTGCATTGCAATTGTGATGGTGACATTGTTCTCCGTTGACAAAAAAACACCGACCAAGATTCGCGATCAGGTTGGATTGCCTCGGTACACACAAAGACGTACATTCGGGCGCAAACGTCATTGGGGTCATCAAACGCTAATTGATCGACGAGGCAACCGTCATCACCCTCTCCGGGAACAATGCGAACAAGGAAACCCGACTTGTCGGCTATTAGCGACGCGGGGGCACTTCGCGTTAGACTGTACACATTAGGAAAGGACATACGAAGCGGTGTCTGGTGTTCAATGCCTTTATGGTGTTATCCAAGAGAACGATCGACAACGTGGAGAGCAAAACACCCCTGCAAGGTGCCTGCCTAGTTATCTCACGGCCAGCCATCTCGCTTATATGTAAGTGAGATCGCCGCACCCAAAGAGAGGCAAGCTTCTAGCTCAAGTTCCTCCGGGGGAAGTGCTTGTCCAGGAGCCTGAGGAAAGATATTTCCCCATTAATGTAGTTCCGCATCGGTGTTGTGATGCTCGAACCCGGCATCCTGCCAGAGATTGACGATATTGGCTGTTCCTGCTAAGCCACAGTTAGACATGGCATATCGGTCTATGTTTCTCGAACCTGTCTTCACCTCTTGAGATGAAATAGCCCTCAGGCATCGCCCTCCATGGGAGTCTGATGTACCCCCAGTTTAATGCTGTCCCTGATGTCCTCGATTGTCTTCTCTGTTTCTCCACACCCGTCTTCCCTAAGCAGGTTTCAAGAACCATGCCATGTCAGGATGTCCGACTGCTTGGTATGCAGGCTCCTTCACTCCACCGGCCATCAATGTTTGCAGCATAGTTTCACGAGACGAAGCTCCAAAAGACCAGCCTGGGCGGTCACCTGGTGTTAAACCGTGTTGACCAACGAAAGGGACGGAACGAGTAAATGGAATTGGCATCGAGGACCAGGACCACGCCTGGTCTCTTGATCAACTATAGGTCCTCAAGTCACGGCTGCATGGTAAGCAGAACTTGAAAAATGGGCTGTGTAAGTGTTTCTCGAGTTGGCTTCTTCGTCACACGACTATCAAGGATGGACGGACAGTTAATTGCGGATGACTCACATATTTGTTTTGGTTGGATCAACAAATCCTGACGCTGTTCCTAAGTAAGCCTTGAGGGAGGAAAGGTGGGGCTTCTTCCGCATAGGGTGCCGCCGTGGAGCATGGATCCACAAGTGCCATCAAAGGAAAGCACGACGGTGTGCAATCGCTGATTTTGCGAGCCTCGGTGAAATGACTATGGCAGCCTAAGAGTGGAGGATGCTGGTTCAGCACGGCGCAACATCATCTCGAATTCGAAGCTCAAAGGAATTCGCTGGCAAGTAGGGAAAGAGACTCGACCATTATTGGCCGCTGGTCAAATTTTCAAATATTATGGCGGTAGCAACCTGAGACATTTGCTACAGGTTATCGTCGGGTGGTAATGAGCACGTTGAGACACTGGATGCAATGTAGCAGTTTGAACGTTAACCGCCAGGATGTATGTTATCTGGACTTTGCGTGTTGTTATCATTCTATCACTTGGCGCGCCACCCGCCTGTTATAAATTGGGAATCGGGATGTTGCGCCTTGCAAGCTCCGTACCATTGAAAACGATAGTGACGGAGAACTTGTTGACCGTCTCTTCGCTTCCTCTTACCACCACAAAGGACTAACACTCACTCATGTCCTTCCCATCGAAGCCAGTCAACATTCGCAAGTCTCTCCCTTTCGACTCCGCTACCTCTACCCCCACCGGCACACCAGATATCCGAGCTCTTCGCGCTCATTATTCTGGAACGCCCCCAGTACCCAACATCCCAGCGCGGTACACACCCCCGGTGGGCTCCTATTCGAATTCGGTTCGCGACGAGTCTGCAAATGCGAACCTCTCATCGAATGAGTTATTCTCTAAACTCCACCGTCCATCCCCTAGCGCAATTAGCACAAAGCGCCCGGCAAGCGCTGTGACTTCCGGGACTGCTGTCGACAACAACGTAGTAGATTTGGACAATCTTCCCGCCGAGGGCAAGGCTAGAATGCTTAGACGTCATCTGCTTTTGTCCGGACAACGCCGCCAGAGTCGCACGGACTTGCGCTCTGTAGACAGCTCTGATCAAGATACAATTGACCCAGATGAACCATCTGTGGGGTCCTTGCAGCGAGATGCTCCCGAGACGTTCTCTATACCATACCATACTCCGGGCGCAGACGTTACGTGAGTTCATCTTTATAGTCACAAGTTCCGACCGTGGCTGACTGCATCATGCTTCCAGCCATGACATTTACAAGTGGCATGCAGATCAGAGACGACAGTCTGGTCGTCCGCGCTCCTCGTCATACGCAGGATCTGTCGCGCCACCGAACCCTGCATTCGAACATATTCACGAGCCTGGTGGTTTCAGGCGAAACTATGTTCTCTTACAAGCAAACGAGCAAGGCGTCATCAATGAAAGGCGAACAACGAACAATTTCATCGATTTCCTTTATATCTATGGTCAATTTGTGAGCGAGTTTCTTCCTTATCAGAAACAGTTGTCACATTGGTGTTAGGCGGGAGAAGACCTCGAAGAAGACGAAGACAGAGCCGAGGACGAGGAATCTGCTGAACAACCTGCTCCTTCAATAACACCCACTGCCAGCGAGACTCAGCCATTGTTGAAGTCGACTGGTCGGTCACGTTCTCGATCTAGGCGACGGGCCGCATCCGCCAGTACTCATGGTGACGCAACCGTACCGCAGGCCGTATTGATGGTGAGCATCTCGTGCAGCTCCTCATGCATCATCCTGACGCCGACCTTTCACCAGCTTCTGAAGTCGTTCGTGGGGACTGGCGTGTTGTTCCTCGGGAAAGGGTAAGGTGTTCCCGATTCAATGGTTCTGTTAGTGATCCCCACAAATCGGACAGATTCGCCAATGGAGGGCTTGTCTTTTCCGCCATCACTATCACATTTGTTGCATTGATCTCCCTGTATTCGTTTTTACTCTTGATCCAGGCAAAATTTGTCGTTTCTGGTTCCTTTGGAGGTAAGTGTCCGCTTCCATCAAACCGACACAACATTCACATAAAGTGTAGACATTGGCGGCGCGCTGTACGGACCGTGGATGCGATATGCGATCCTCTTCTCCATTACAATATCTCAAATTGGATTTGTCACGGCTTACACCATCTTTGTTGCGGAAACCCTCCAGGTCAGCTTTCTTTTTCTCTCATCGAACGATGTTATAACGGCTTGACCGACTTCCACAGGCATTCGTTTCCGAAGTTACAAATTGCGCGACCAATTACTCCGTCCTATTCTTTATCCTCATTCAGCTAGTGATCTTTCTACCATTGGCCCTCGTCAGAAACCTCGCGAAACTCAGTACAACTGCCCTCATCGCAGACGCTTTCATCCTCGCTGGCTTGCTTTATATCTTTGGAAGCGAACTTTCCTTAATCAATGATAGGGGCATAATGCCGGTTCAGATGTTCAATTCGCGAGATTTCCCTTTGTTCATCGGGTGAGCACCAGCTTCGATTAAGTTTTACAATTTTCATTAATGGTGCTATGAAAGCACTGCCGTTTTCTCGTTTGAAGGAGTAGGCTTGGTATGTCTTGCATTACCAAATTTGAGTCCCGAGGTTTTGATGAGTAGTTCAGGTCATCCCAATTACGGATGCCATGCGCGAACCGCATAAATTTCCTAGAGCTTTGACTGGTGTCATGCTCGGGACACTCGGTACTCATTGCCTCTCATCCTGTCTGTCGTCGCTCGATTCTCACTCCCCGCTCCAGTGCTCTTTGGTGGAGCTGGCGCTCTTGCGTATTTGACTTTCGGATCGGGCGTGCAAGCAGTCGTCCTCGTCAACCTCGACACGACGAATAAATTTACACAAGCTGTCAGTCCATTCACTTCTCAGAGGTTCCAGCGGTTTGATAAACTTGGTGTAACAGGTCCAATTCCTATATGCGGTGGCGATTATCTTGTCTATCCCACTTCAATTGTTCCCGGCCGTGCGTATATTGGAGAATGGACTGTTTGTGAGGAGCGGCAAGCGAGACCCACGCGTGAAATGGCTCAAGAACTCCTTCCGCTTCGGTCTGATAATGCTTTGCACGGTGATCAGCTGGGCTGGTGCTGCGGATCTCGACAAGTTTGTCGCGTTGATCGGTAGTTTCGCGTGGTAAGTTCGATCGCTCAAACCGCATATCTTGTGGAGAATGACTCGATTTTCTAGTGTCCCGCTGTGTTATGTATATCCTGCGATGTTGCACTACAAGGCGGTGGCGAAGACCCCGATGCAGAAGATCGGAGATATCCTGCTGGGTGTCTTTGGGGTAGTTGCAATGATATTCACTACCACTCAGACTGTCAAGGGAAGCTGTCTCACACGTGTCTTGTGGAATGATTCTGATTGTATCCACAGCTCATGGCTCAGCCGGAGCCTGCACCCTCACCAGCACCTGGAAGGTGCTGAGTACTCGAGGCCAGAACGAATGCGATACGGATGTGGGATGGAAGTGTAAGGTTGTCGCCTGGCTGTTCTTCAGAACTCGTACTGTTAGAACGTTCTCCCTGGTAATGGACAATTGGCAGACGTATTACCCAGGAACCGTCCGTCTTCCCGATGCTAACTATTCATCGATTCTCCGCCCGCACAGGAGAGAACGCGCTCACACGATGAGGTGCCCCATCATGATATGTATAAGGGTATAGAATAAAGTGTTGCTCGAGGTCTGAGTATTGGTGAACCTGTGCTGCGTGCTGCCCACGACAACACTGCAGGGTTTCCGATCGGCGTATCTGGGACATGACTGTGTCCTTGTCGTGGGCAGATCGCCGTTGCAATATTGAACTTTAGTTAGTTGAGAGTTATCGCTCGGCGCCCTAACGAAGGCCAAAGTTACGTGGTAGCTGAATCGGTCGTGAGATTGCCAACTCGACCACATTCCGCAACTACTCAGGATGTCAGATTGCCGACCAGTTCAACGTATGCTCAAGCCATTAGTACACACACCCGCCCGCTCTCAGGTCCAGAAGCACTGCGAAGCTCACCATACGCAAGTTTGGTGATAAAGAGGCGCGGTAATCTACGGGAATTGAGGCAATGCGGAAACGTGTAAGCCCTTCGTCGAACAAGGTTCGCAGCTCGCAGACACTCCTCACCGAAGCCACGATGGAAATCGTACATAAAGACCGATATATGATTGACCAACCCGTGCTTTCCTGCTGGAACCCATCCTTCTATCCCTCCTGCAGGTCTCGCGCCAGTTGGACGGGCCACGTAACTATTTTGTATTATGTCTGTATCAACTAGTGATTCATCCGTCCACCAACCTCGGGTTCGACGAAAGCCCGCTCCCAACCTAGAGCTGGAGACGCGCTACCCGACGCCAGACCCCGGCGATCCCTTCGCACCGCTCTCCGTCCTTCGAAGTCGAACCGCCAGCACTCTGAGCAGTGTCGGCGCTCCTCTCTCCTTCCGCGGCGAATCTACCTCACATCTCCCAACCCTCCCTTACACCGGTGGCAGATATCCGCCAGACATATATCAAGCATATCTTAACCTCGATACACTGCCTCCCACGACGCCCACGAGGAGTTTGGGTGTCGTGACAACGTCATTCACTCGAAGTACGTCCAACATCTCACCCACCACCAGTGGGTGTGGGTCGGAGGAACCTATTTGGCTCCCACAGGATTTCGCTCCGCGCTTCCCTATACAGCGTCGACGCTCCCGCTCGGCTGTGTCAAGGAAAGAAGCGCGACTTACAGTTCCCATCCCACTCAAAACCTCGCCTTATGGACATTCAAAACTGCCACCATATGCCCTCGCTTGCGCGCTGTCGTCGACCCCTGCGTTCACCGCAGAACCTATGCCCATCTCACCCACTTCATCCATCGGACGGAGTAGTGAGAGCGTGCATTCGTTCGTGTCACGTGCTCAGGCTGATGCTGGCTGCGCCACCCCGTCCTCTCCGCTTCGTTTGGCTTCTTATTCTGCCGACGACCCTGTGGCGGCGCCAAGTAAGGTTAAGAAGTTTGCGCGACTGTTGCCAAAGAAGACTGGGAGCCGTCCAAGTTTGACCCACCAGTCAACCGACAATCTGGCCCTGAGTCAGACAAATGCTTCTTTCACGTCAATTCCCCATCTCTCCACCGAACGCTCAACCAAGCCCAAGCACATCTCGGAAGAGAACACGTTTCACGCCCGTCGCAAGTCGACGACGCTCTTCCCGGCAGAGATGGTCACTCGTCTACACACTATAGACGTCTCAAGCCCTGTTCGCGACTCGACCACTGGATACGTTTACGAGCCCCTTACGGATGCTGAACTTGGCCGTACGGGTAGTCTTGGCGGTTCCTCCTCGCCTTCCCATTCTTCTCATGTATCATATCCGCCTCCACCTGCTGCCAAGGCACCCATCCATGCGCGCTCTCTGACAACCGTCGACGGTCGTGGCTTTAGTCCCACTTGCAATTCTTCGCCTAAATGCGAGGCCGCACGACTGCCAACAGCCAAGTCCGCCCAGTCCTTTTCCTCTCCGAGATTCGATGAACATGCACTACCGACTCCCAGGCAACTCACAGATGCTGCTTCGTGTCTCGTCATCGCTGAAAATGGCCTGCGTGTACCATTCGGCGAGCTCTTTCGTGATCAAAAGACGATTGTTATTTTCGTCAGACATTTCTGGTAAGGTTCATTTCGTCGTGTGAATGATTCTGCTAATACAGGTTTAGGTGCCCTTTATGTCAAGATTATATGTTTTCCGTGTCAGACAATGTTGATCCGAGAATGCTGAAAGAAGCCGACGTCAACTTAGTCGTCATTGGAAATGGCTCTTTTAATTTGATTAAATCTTACCGACGTACGTGTCTCATCCACTGTGTTGGTTCTGGTGGATCAATGATGCGGCTCGTATAGAAATATTCCATACCCCGTTCACCTGCTACACTGATCCCACACTGCGCCTCCACAAAGCACTGGGCATGACCCTCCGTGTAATGGAACCCAAATCACAGCGTAAGCGTGGTGGTTATGTGCGTCATGGATCCATGGGCGGGATTGCTATGGTCTTCAAGAATGCTCTCCGTGTCGGCATGCCCGTGTGGGAGAAAGGTGGTGACTTCACGCAGCTGGGTGGCGAGTTCGTCCTCGGTCCCGGGTAAGATTCTTCGGAACTCGCTTCCTACGACGTCCTGATGGATCACAGGATGTCTGCCACTTACGCCCATCGGATGCCTAACTCTCGCTCTCACGCTCCAATCATGCACGTTCTCGCTGCTGCAGGCATAGGCTTGCAGTGCGAGAAGCTCGCGCCAACAACCGAGGCTATTGCGCGGGCGGGCGGTCCGATCCTTGACGAGGAACAGTGGATGGAAGAACGTCGCTTGAGCCTCGCGAAGATCCGGGAGCGAAAGCTCGCACGCAGAATGGGAGTGGCGTTCCCCGGCGCTGACGAGGCAGAGGAACACCAGGTGGTACTGCCCAAAATCGAGCCGCCTGGCAGGCTGACTCGGTCGGACAGCATCGAGGAAGAGGAGGAGGAGAAGGGGACGGAAGAGGAGCTGCGGGTGACACCCAGGACCTGTCAGTCTGCCCAACAATCAAGTCCGACGACGGAGGATGGAGAGGCGGAGACTACGACTGTTGGTTCTCGCACCTTGTCAGACTCGGGCTCGGATCGCACGAGAACTGAAGGGGTTGAGCCTCATACTTTGCAGGATAAAGTAACCATGCTGGATCTCGAGGATCTGGGCGTACCAGAGGTTGTAAACTTGTAGAGGCTATGGACCTCTCGACTGCTGTTGTCTCTTAACTATGTATATTTAGATGTTGAACCGTCATGATCACGTTTAATGCCCTTGCACAACGCTCAAATGATGTCTGATGTGAGCCTGTCATGTGAGTATTTGTGATATCCGATTAACTAGCAGCTACGTGCTGGTCAAAACACTGGAGGGGATAATGCCACTGGACCCACAAGTAGACGACTTGTTCTGTTCGGACTGGGTAATCGGGTACTGTCGGCTAACACTAGCCGTTTCACTGAATTGAACCCAGCGATAAACATTCATGCGAGTGCGGTGAGATTCTCCAGGCATGATGTGATGAGGGTCGAGCAATATGTTTTTCCAGCTCGACTTCTGAACTGGAATATAATCTTTGGGGTGTGGGTGGTTCGCGTGTGGCGCATCAAGTTTGTTGGTTACGATATGAATTTCTAGTGGATGATTACAGCTGCCAGTGGCTCCTGAATTTCAGGCCCGACCGTTCGGTGAAACGGTTAGTGTTAGCCGACAGTCAGGACAACGATTCAGTTCACAGAAAGGCTTGTCCAAATTTTCTCTCCGAAAGCGCGTTCGTCCACGTTCGCTTGCCTTGGAAACGTTGGTACGATTCTGGGTCACGCCTGACCGTCGTCTCTGAACTCGAAGATCAAGCCTGGCGATCCTGACCGTCAACGAGGCGCATTGTGAGATCCGATTCTGTGAACTGCCAGTGGGCAGTGGTCCTGACTGGTCCTGACTATCGGCTACTGTCGGCTAACACTAGCCGTTTCACTGAATGAGTCGGATACAAGACTGGTATACATTGTAGACACAGTCAAGGCCCATGAGCGAATTTGTTGCCGATCTCGGCAGGGGCCCCCCGCATACTATGCGTGATAGTGACGTCCCTTGTCGCGGTCGCGTCGAGGAGGTCTCGGGGGACGTTTGGGGTCGAATGAACGTATCGTAGCCTATCCGTGCTAGGCTGCTGACCGATCTCGGAGGACGTTTTCCGAGATGATTTCTTCGGGCTCGACGTCCACCTTTGATCCTAGCCTAGACACACACGCACGTGTGCAGTGAACGACAAAGCAACAAAACGAGATAGATACAGTACCTGGAGGAGGAAATACATCGTTTTCCTCCGACTTGATTTGCAGTGGAGGGCGTTGTTCTGGAGAGTCACGCTCACGAACGGCAGGGGACGTACGCGTTCTGTCGGGTGCAAGGTGGGCGTCGCCCTGCCGCAAAGTTGGAACGACGGCCGCTACTCTGGTCGAGTCTTCCGAGACCACCGTCCGAGAAGGCCGGGATGGCGTCAAATCGGCGTTTTCGAGCGTTTTGTATGATGGCCGTCGTGTTCGGCGGACGCTGCGACTCTTCGTTTGGTCCAACTTCAATATCTAGTTTGACATTGGGGATTGTGGTCTCCTTACCGTCATCGACGAGGACGCAGGAGAATAGATATCCGTCTTGGGATAAGGCTCAAGGTCATCAAAAGGCTTGAATGATCCCAACGCTGGCAGTCAGGCGCGTTCAAGAGCTTACTCGGAATGCACCAGTCGAGGAACGTAGTACAACTGCAAGAATACCGTGCAGTTCGGCAACGATGAACATTGCGAATCATTTCGAGGTTGACCTGACAGGCCGAGCTTGGTTACAACTTGCGAGATCCACAGAATTTCTCTCGGTAAACACGTCAATCAATTGAAGGTGCAGTAGCGTCTAATGGAATCACATTCCTCTGAGCTGCTTTGATCCTGCCCCTCGTTCTTGCTCTCTGTCTCGCTTCCTTTGCCATGGCGTTCTTGTACTCCTCCACCTTAAATATCCCCATCACCTTTCTCCCAGCCTCCACATCATTACACAAATAGAATGCCTTGATGAACATCTTGAACAATGGCCTCGAATGTTTCTCAAATGAAACGAAGGACGAGAGCGTTGAAAAGCCAGACGAACCCGAAAACTGCGTCTGCCGTGTGCCGAATGGCGGATGCAGGGGCGAGTAATCCGCAGCAGGATACCCACCCCTAACGAGCTGATCAAACAATTCGCGAAGCCGTGGGGAATCGAACGCTGACCGCCAGCTGATCATAACTTTGATCAAGATGTTGACCGTCACTCTGTCCGGTCGAAACCCGTGGTTCTTGACAAGGTTTTCCAACAGTGCGAGGACTTTGCGGACACGCCTCCCATTACGTGGCGTGGGTTGACGAGACACTCCGTGGAGAAGAATGTTACCCAGGGCGGTACAGCGTGCGGAGGGAATTGTAGCTGCTGCGCAAGAAAAAATGTGTTTGGCGGCAAGAAGCCGTCCTGATTTCAGAAGCTCTTGAAGCGAACGTTCGAGCGGAGGCCCTGCATAGGGACAACGCCGCAGACGAGAAGATAGTCTAAGCGATGTTGGGCCGCGGAGGGGGGTGATTCGTTTGAACGCCCGGAATGCCTTGGTTCGCGTAGCGGTCCGATCTGTGAGGATGCACAAAGATCGAGCGATTTTAGGATGTATGGCTGTGATAGCATCAAGGAGTGTGCTAGCAGTGGCAAATTGCTTGTGCCGTAGTAGCACACGGCAATACCGGACAAAGAATCGTGACTGAAAAAAACTGGGCAACCTTCTGAAGATAGAAAGCACCACAGGGAATGCGTGACTGCCTCTGCCGTGCTGAGCTAAAACAATGAAAAGTTGTTCAAGATGTCCTCGAAAGTGTTCAGGGGGAACGTGTGAATGGTACAAAGCTGCAAGTTCATCGGCGATGGCAACAAAGACACTCTGGGGGTGACGAGTTCGTGGGTTCTCCCTAAGACTACGCGCAATCGCAGAAACGAGAATTCCTCGTTTTTCCAGAGGAATTCGACCGTCATCGAGAAGAAAGATAGCTTGGCGGAGTGCCCCGCGTTGAGCAAAAGACATGGCAAGGGTATGAGTGGCTCCCGGATCGAGTTCCATCTCCTTCCCTTGCGCGATGGTGTAGAGGGTGTAGGCGAGGGACGCATCTATGGGTGCAAGAGCTTCCACGGCGGAGGCGAGGACCTGGTGCTGCTGTTTCATGTCCAAAGAGAAACTCTCTAACACTGTGAGCACCACGTCTGAGGGCGGGCCCTGGACACGCACTGCCGCTGCAATGTATTGAGCGGCAAAGAGTTTTTGCGCTGGTGTCCGGGGACCTTCCAAACTGTTTTCCGCGCGAAAAAGATCTTGACAATCGAAGAACAAGGTCGCGTCTGCTAGAACGCTCACCATCCTAAGAAAGGATGTGGCAATCGCACACGCTAGATTTCGAGACACCAGGCATGATTTCATAATCGTCAACCACAGCTGGTACAAACTGCGTGTTGTTTCCAAGACTCCTTTTGTACGGGTGGATTGCATTGCGAGCGCCGAGGACAGTTCTTGTGATATTTTCTCTACAGTGGCAAGGCCAAAGATAACTTGCCAACACGAAGTTACTTGAGGCATTGCATGATCGCTGGTCCAGTGGGTTCCGTTGGAGTGCAGCATCTCATAGGAGTTGAAGATGGAAAACGAGATGAGCGAACTCCAACGCAGATGAAGCGCATACACCGGGGAGAAAACGGAGAAAAGGTGACCAAACGAGTTCGCTGATTTGTCGTTGGCAAGGTGGTCAGCGAAGCCGAACAAGGTGGCAGAAAGGGAGTGAGCCATTGCTGTCGCATCCAAAATGGAATTGTCCAAAGTCATGTCGGATAGGCCGTTTTCAGGGACGAGGTGGGAGATCCCATCGGTTCCCTGACAAGCACGACTCCAAAGCGCAGCAAGGATGGCCCCTTGTGATCGCGCCGACAAAGATCCCCCATATTGAATAACCAAGCGATAAAGTAGACGTTGTAACCGCGGGTGACACACGCGGTGAGTCCGTAGAAGGAAAGAAAGATCGCAAGCAACAAAGTCAAGAAAACGGGGATCTTGAATAGCTAGGAGGGTCTCGAGGTAGTATGCGTGTACATCGGGGCGACGGGAGTGACGACGAATGATGTGGTAGTGTGTACGCGCACGCAGGATGGTGCTGTAAGTATCGCCCGAAAAAGCTATAGTTTGTATGCAGCGTTTGGCATAATCAAGGAAAGAGAAACTTACGTTCTAACGGCTTAGCTTGAACCATTGCAAGTTCAGCGCACATCAACCAGAACCGATCAGAATCTTGAAGGGGCATTTCCCTTTCTAACTTGTATTTCCCTATTTTCAGGACGAAAGCCCAGTGGGTCCTATGCGTAGACATCCCCAAGAGACGAGATGCCAGAGGGACTCTATATACAACAGATGTGCGAGGATCGATGGATAACGATCCAAACAAGCCTATTAGGAGGGTGAGCATCTTGGGGTTCAGCATCCCAAGCTGGTTCCTTGACTCCGCGCGGTAGTACAGCGAGCGAATAGTGGTTGGTGAATAAATAAGAGGGTGGTCTGATGTAACATTTTCTGAGGATAGAAACCCCTTCAACGTGTCGATAGCAGAGTGACTGGTCCGAAAGCATGTGGCTCTCCCAGGGTGGCGATCTCTCAAGAGGCCTGCGGAGGACGCGAAGGACAAAGGCAAAGCGTCTTGAAGGCTAGTAGGGTGAGATTCTGCAGACGACGAAGGGACGAGCGAGGTATCTAGTTCCTCGACCAAGTCTGCTACAGGGACTGCCGCGTCAGGATATGCACGACTGAACCGGGATCTTGAAAGTCGTATTGTACGAGGGTTGATATAGCAGGATAATCTGGAAAATAGTTAGGTTTGAACCAAACTATAGACAGTATGACACTCGCCTTGCACCGCTGTCATGACCGCCGCCAAGGGCTCGGACGGTCGACAGACACCATCGCAACATTCCATTTCATCAACAGAAACGGCTAAAACGACAGTCGAGGCGTGAACAAAAGGGTGTCACGTGTCAGACACAAGCACCGCCAAATACGAACACAGCCGTCGGCGTAGTCCGTCGGAGACTCAACTTTATCTAAGAACTTGCACGGTAATTCCCGGCCGTTATCGATTCCCAAACCTTGTAATCGAGGAGTAGACAACTTCACATCCTTAACCAGTCGCCTTGAAAAATCCGTTGGCACTGCTGGTATATGTTCAGTAGCTTCACAGATTGTTACATGGCTCACGCGTCGTCACAGAGGTCAATCGGGAGGCACTCGTTATCCGCTCAAAATCACCTGTACCGAATATGTGAGTCATGCGTACACCAATACTGGCACTTTATCCTCAGTAGCGTGTCCAGTAATCACGCACAACGATGGGTGCTACTCGCGCACAAAAGGAGGTTTACTTCACCAAGCTGAAGGACCTCATCGCCAAATATCGTGCGTGCCATAACATCTCTCACCCAGGAGTTTACCAACTCCAGCCATTCAGCTTCTATCTTCTTGGTCAATGTCGACAATGTCGGTTCGAACCAGATGCACCAGATCCGTACCGCCCTCCGTGGGAAGGGTGTCGTCTTGATGGGCAAGAACACAATGGTCCGCCGCGCCCTCCGTTCCATCCTCTCCGAGTACCCTCAGTTCGAGAGGCTCCTCCCACACGTCAAAGGAAACATCGGCTTCGTATTTACCTCTTGCGAGCTCAAGGAAGTCCGCGATATTATCGTCGCCAACAAGGTTGCCGCCCCTGCCCGTGCGGGTGCGTATGCCCCCAAGGATGTCTTCGTCCCCGCCGGTAACACCGGTATGGAACCTGGAAAGACTTCTTTCTTCCAGGCTCTCGGTATTCCCACAAAGATTGCCCGTGGTACCATCGAAATCGTGTCAGATGTTCAAGTCGTCGTTGCTGGTAGCCGTGTCGGACCATCCGAGGCTACCCTCTTGAACATGTTGAACATCTCTCCCTTCACATATGGTATGACCGTGGTTCAGATTTTTGACTCTGGGAACGTCTTTGCTCCCTCGGTTCTTGACATCGACGAAAAGGAGCTTATCGACCGATTCTTGTCCGGAGTCAAGTCAATTGCTTGCATTTCGCTCGCCCTCCAGTACCCGACGATTGTCTCCGTCCTGCACTCTCTTGTCCATTCGTACAAGAACCTTATTGCTGTTTCCCTGGCCACCGAATACACCTTCGAGGGCTCTGAAAAGGTCAGTCCCACGTTATTTACCGACTACTTGTGATGCTCTCAACATATTATCACACTGAAAATGCTGAACCTCACGATGCATCTCCTCATTTTGTTGCTGACTTTTCCTATCTCGAATGAATTATTCTTTTTCTAACACTCATTACCTAGGCTAAAGCATTCTTGGAAAACCCTGAGGCATTCGCTGCTGCCGTTCCTGCTGCTGCAGAGTCCGCTGCTCCCGCCGCTGCTGCTGAAGAATCCAAGGCTGAAGAGAAGGCCGAGGAGAAGGAGGAATCTGATGACGACATGGTAAGCCAATCCGACCATGCATCAAATACCGTGACTGATCGATTGTCCAGGGCTTTGGTCTGTTCGATTGATCACGACACGTATGCCATGTACCATTTCCCCTGTGCACTATATGTAATGCAGAATAATGAAAAGCATCGTGCATTCGGGATTTGTCTGATTGATGTTTGAGGGCATGTGCAAGCTGGGTGGGGGGGGAGACTTTGGGTCTGCTCTAGATTCCTTTTTTGTCGAACGATTCATCGGTTCTGCAAATGGGGTATCTCGGAACAGAGGACTGGCTTGTGCTGATATGTTGATGGGATTTCTAGTGATGTTGCGCGGGAAGTGAAGTGATGGGATGCACGGAGCGCCGACTTGTTCGATGGGCCGGACGCACCCGCACTTTGTCCAAGTCAGATGGGCGGTACTCCCTGCTACGACCCGAGAAACCATTTCGTTGGAGAGAAGGTTGCCCAGTCTCGCGGTTCAGACTCTTAAACAAACGGAAAACGCTCGCTACCTCGTCACTTGTTGAATCGCTTTTCTGTGTCTGGACACCGCTGCCACGGTTGAAACGTTCTAGCTTGTCGGCCTCCCAAACTCCTTCACTTCTCGCGTTCCAGTCAGATCCGATAATCTCCTTTATCCGGTTCTCCTGCATGATTTCTGTAGTCTCCTGTTCTAACTCGTAGCTCTTATAATCCCGGGACCGTCCTGTCATGCCATCTTCACTCTTCCCTCACCTGTCTTCCAAGTTCGCCGACATGGGCTTTACAGGAAACCATCTCATCGTCGTCTCCAACCGGCTTCCTATTACAATTACCAAGGATGCTACAGGCGAATACCACTTCAAGATGTCATCAGGTGGACTTGTGTCTGCCCTATCCGGTTTCAAGAAGTCGATGAATTTTACATGGATCGGTTGGCCGGGGTTCTTCATCCCTCCAAAAGATCGTCAATATGTCGACAAGCGGCTCATGGACGAATACTCTTGCCATGCTGTCTACCTCGATGATGACGTCGCTGATCGCCACTACAACGGTTTCTCCAACTCCATCCTATGGCCACTTTTCCACTATCACCCCGGCGAGATGAATTTCGAGGAAGAAAACTGGACAGCCTATCGCCAAGCCAATTTGCAGTTCGCCGAGGTAGTCCGCTCACAGATTACTCCTGGTGCAATGGTTTGGGTGCAAGACTACCATCTCATGCTCCTACCCATGATCCTCCGAGGACTTGTCGACGGATCAGCGAGCGGAGACTGGCAGAAACGAGAACTGTCCAAGATTACGGAAGGGTTCGAGGAAAGCTTCTCAACCAACACGGACAAGATTCCCGGCGTCAAAATCGGCTTCTTCTTGCACACTCCTTTCCCAAGCAGTGAGATTTATAGGTGTGTCTGGTCCGATATCCGAGCCGACCGTACTGACAAGCGCTTAGGATCCTTCCCGTTCGCCGCGAAATCCTCCTCGGTATACTCTTTTGCGACCTCATTGGGTTCCATACATATGACTACGCACGTCACTTCTTATCTTCATGCACGCGTATCCTCGGCTTACCGACAATGCCCAATGGCGTCGAATTTGAGGGGCGCTTGGCACACGTTGGCACATTTCCCATCGGCATTGAACCTAGCTCCTTTATCGAGGTGAGGGTTTGTACACGTCATATCGGGTTCCCCACTGAGCAAGGACCGAAACAGAACTTGAAGAAAGACTCAGTAAAGTCGCGTATCGCTCAGTTGGAGCAGCGATTTGCGGGTGTGAAGCTCATCGTTGGTGTTGACCGCCTTGACTACATCAAGGGTGTCCCCCAAAAGTTGCACGCGCTCGAGCTTTTCCTCACACAGCATCCAGAGTGGATTGGAAAGGTGAGCATTCCCATGCCCAAAAACCTTGCACGAGACTAACGTTTCTGAAGGTGGTGTTGGTACAACTCGCCGTTCCTTCCCGTCAAGACGTTGAGGAATACCAGAACTTGCGATCGACGGTGAACGAATTGGTTGGACGCATCAATGGTCGTTTTGGGACAGTGGAGTTTATGCCTATCCATTTCATGCACAAGAGCTTGGCGTTTGACGAACTTTGTGCCCTCTACGCTGTCAGTGACGTCTGTCTTGTCTCATCTACCAGGGACGGAATGAATCTCGTAAGGGCGCATGTTTTTGTTGCATTGTCTACTGATGCCCACGCTGCATTAGGTGTCGTACGAATATATTGCATGCCAACAAGCTCGTCAGGGCGTTATGATCATTTCGGAATTTGCGGGGGCTGCTCAGAGTCTCAACGGGTCCATTGTCGTCAACCCGTGGGACTCGCAACAGGTCGCGGACGCTATTCACGAAGCTGTCACGATGGATGCTGAGACACGGGCTGAGAACCATCGCAAGCTGTTCAAATACGTCAACAAGTACTCCGCGGCTTTCTGGGGATCCAGTTTCATCAAGGAAATGGGCCGAGTGAAACAAGACGTTATCGACGAGGAAGGTCAAGCGAAACTGACTCAAAGAACTGATGAGGAGCCAGGAAGCAACGTGGTGAATGGGCAAGTACCTACCCCGCAGGTGGTAAGCCCCACACCATGAAGGTTCAGAGAAGGTATGACTTGGTATATTTAGGGACTAACGCGGGCGATGGTTTTACATACACCTCTCCGTTCGTCCAGTATATCCATTCGTTGGCTCTTCTATATGATTGTTCCTTTTTTGCGCAAACTCTCATGACGAGTTTCTAGAACGTATAGACGAGATGTTATTACGCTTTTTCCGTGTCGCTTTTCTTCTAGAATTTCTTCTAGTCGCCATGTGTGGACAGCGTGCGGCCAATTCAGTTCGCTTGCAGGGATTGCATACAATGCATAGTGAGATCTACACGAGTCTTGCATGGGGAGTGTAATGGAAGTCCAATTGTTTCTCGCGTTGCGGTGGGTCACGCATGTGGGGGCGACAGGGGGCGACACCGTGGCATTCTAACTCCGATTCATAAAGTGTCCCACTTGGCAGGTGCATGGCACGGAAGCTTTGACTGTACTACCCGTAGTACGTAGCGAGCTTCCCATCAGGCTGCGCGGACTACGAGTTGAAACGTTGACTGTCATTTGCACTTCCATAGCGATCTTTACCAGCTCGACCGCTTTCCCAACGAGCCGGTGTCCTGTTGGTCCACATCCCCTTCCCTGAGAACGCCTGAGACTCAGGCACGAAGCCTCCGCCCGGAAACCACGTTGCGTATGCTAACATCCCTGTGTGCGCCACCACCGGCCAAGACAAACGTTTCCTGTGTCACCCAACCAACGGTAAACGTCCATTTTTGTCGGCTCTCTTCTAAACTGGTTCGGTTTGAAACCTGCCAGTGGGACGTCCGTTGGGGAGTTCGTGGCATAACCCCGCCGGTTCCGTGTGCAAGGCTTCCAAATGGAACTTCCAAAGGTGGTGACATGGCGGCCAAGTCTTCGGCCTTCGCGTACGTCGTTCGAACCAATTTTTTTCCACCCCTCCGAAATGGGTGCAACTCTCCATTTCCCGGCCGTCGATTTATTAAATAACCTGTACATATAGCTGACCTCGCCGCAGTCGTTCCCTTTGTTTTCCGCTCCGGTCATTTGACTCGACAGAACGTTCCTTGCCAGTGCGCATGCCGTTTTGCGCAGCAGCAGTGATCCTTGGCAATTATGTAGGTCCTCGTTCAATGATGGCGTTGACGGCGTTCCACTCGAAAACGAAATTCATGTCACGCTGGACGTCGACGGCAGGTCATGTTTCCGCGCGGTCAGGTTCAACCAGAAAGCCAATGCGGCGTTCTTCGAGAGCTGCACAGTGCACCCCCCTCACACTCATTGACCGCATCGTCGTCGATCGCAGTTTAGGCTGTGTACGCTTGGTGGGCACGTCGCGTCCACAATATGATGGTTGGATCATCATCGAATAAATTGTATCAGTGTCGATCGCCTCAAAGCTGCCACCCATGATGCATTGATGGATGTGTGCGGCGTCCAACCCTTGGTATCATACACATTGAATGACGCGACCACGCGTATCGTCAGCCTTCAACGTCGAGCAACCGCTCTTGTTGGCCAAGCTTCAAGCTTCAAGATCCGCCTGATGGGATAGACCCGCAGGTTCGCACCGAGTACTGTAAGTAGGAGGGTACAAGTGCCGGTTTCGTTGATAGCTCCACCTATGGGACGGCATACACGTTTGTTGCGCCAACGTCGTGCTTGTTTGGCATCGTGCATTCCGACGGTGGGCGGAAGGTGCGGCGCTCCTTGGTTAAGTAAGTATGACAATACAGATTTGCATCTCCACACCCCAGTACGTGGGGTGATGGGAGAAACGATATATTCCAGTAGAGAGTACCGTTGACTTGTATAGCTGGAAGCATGTGCGATTACTCGTCTATACCACCCAAATGAGAATCCACTTAGCTATTAGAAAAACGTTCCTATCAGCGAGTCATAGCCTCGACCACCGTGGACATACAACTTACAAGTTTTCTGATTCAGTAGTGACAGGTGATCCAGGGTGTGAAACATGGCGGACTTACACATGCCAAAACCTCACAAACGGCGTCCGTCATTGCTGTGTGAAGATCCCTATGACATTTGATGCGTACTGAGACCCCCTGAGGAACTTTTGCTAGGATCTCCACGATAAGGCAAGCCCGTTGTGTCGTAACCCTTGATCGCGAACCCCCTAGATCAGCCTATGGGGTTCCATGGTGAGCCCTTTACCTCCAACGTGAATGCGCCATAGGAGTCTTCTTGAGTTCCGTCCAATGGATTGACGAATGTTCGAGCGGTCTGCGATTTCTGGTAGGCTGATATGAGTCGAGGTTTGGAGTGTGAAGAATCGTATTTCCGCCGCGATAAAGACGGTTCAGTTTCTGGAACAAGGGCTAGAAATGTTCCACAATTTACTGTAGTGCTTGTTTGGTTCTGTCGACAGAATTATAAACTTCCTTCATGTAGTTTTGAAAGGACGTCTTGGAATGTTCTGCATGGAATTGCGCTGGGCTGTGTCGATTACTGGACTTGCCCTTTTTGGCAAGCTGAGCACACTGACACCGAAAGCGCCGAGATGACCGACAGGGCAAGAAAAAGTTTTATGGTCGCCAACATAACTCGGGCCAGTTCTTTGGCTGGCTCAAATACCGTTCGAACCGTGTATTAATGAGGAACTATGTCAGACCGATAGTGGAAGTGGCTAATAATGACCAAAACACGCCTTGTTAGCGTGGATTCGGAACCTATCCGAATGAGCAAACGGGTTTAATCGCGAGGGGAAAGATTGATCGATGTGAACCATCCCCTCAATTGATGCGATAATTTGTGGCTAATGGACTTTACTGTTGGGGTGGTCGTCCTCTCATCGCCAGCGATCTCCGTGACGCAAGGGAACGGATACCCTAGAGTGTTGGTACCGCAGCAGGGCACCAGTAGATTCACGAGATAATCACCCTGTGAGATCGGGTGGGATGAGCCGGTCTGAAAGCGAACTAGTGACGTTGTTTGTAATCCGTAAACTGGGCTGTACGTAGAGCCGTTCCGCCTACATATACTATGTGAGTGGTGTCTTGGGACTCTTGGCAGGGCGATGGAAAGGCCCGTAGCCCTGGGACTCGAAAGGTGCATTGAGAGGAGTGTTGGGAGTGCAGTCGGTTCATGCTCGTTATACCATACGCGGAAAGTCAAAGACACGTGTAAAGATGGGGGATACCGCACGTGTTGTGCTGACCGGCCAACGATAAGGATAGGTGAATGGTATTGGCACGTATGTGTATGACGTAGCTTGCTGTGCGGGAGGGTGATACAGCATGGCTAATCTGTCGAGGGTTAAATGAACCAGTCAAGGGGGCCGGAAGAAGCTGCGGATATGTGCATGCTCGTCAACACATTGATTATCTGGTTCACGGGAGTAATTCGAGAATGGAAGAGGTGGTTGCCAAGAAGCTTGTGAAGAAGGAAGACCGAGTGACCCGGGGTAGATGTCGCCTCGGAACAGATCGGTGTGCACGAGGAAAGGGGGAGGAGAGGGCTAGTCTAGGTACATAATGAAGCACGGGAAGAGGGCGTGGAGGTCGGGAATGGGTGGGTGGGGAGTGACGTAGACGCGCAGGATAGCGGGCCGCGATGATCTGCATCCCAAAATGGGAGTGGAGGGATTGACGAGGCAACTGAGTGGAGAGCTACGAGGACGACCAGAGGGACCAGGACGACAGGGACGGAAGAGTAGAACGTCTACCATCTGGACCACCTGAAAACCATGCATTGTGAGAGTTACGAGCAAGCGTTATGAAACCCAAAGACGCGCCCTAAAATTCTCGTTAGCCTCATACTCTCGGTATGATATAGCAAAGAGTTAAGTGAGACGCAGTGGTGGCGGTGGTGGCGTGCCTTTGGATTTTCCGGTTAGAACCGAGGCTGTGTTTTCTGGTGGAATGTTCTCTGCTCAGTCTGACGAGGAAAACGCGCGCGCAGCAACCCGCGAATGGCTGAGACCTGCCAGCCAGCTTGCTTGGTTTGCGTTCAACCTTTATATATTCCTTCTCTCTTCTCTCCTCCGACTTCCCTTTCTCCCCTGTCCCCGACATGTCTACCCCCAACAACAACATCCCTGCGATCGTCACCACAGATCTCTCCTCCAAGCTCTCGCTCACCACCGACCCCGCCCCTCCCGTTACCAGCCCTCCAGACCTTCTCTCCCCGCATCCCCCACACCAACCTTCCTTTACCCGCCGCGCCTCTGTCGACCTCACTCGCTCCCCCTCTCCCTCCCTCACTTTCGTCTCTTCCAACGACGCCGCCTCCCTCGCCCATCCCCCTTCCCCCACCCTCTCAACTCAGTCTTCTGTCCAATTCGCAACTTCTCTCGCCTTGAGAGATAACAAGCCAGACGAACGTTCCGGAACTTCGTCTCTCCAGCTCCTCAGTCCCTCTGCTATCGACAGCACTGCCCACCGCAGGAAGGGCAGCATGACCACCTTTACTAGCTCCCATGATAGTCACAGCTCCGTCGACGACACCGAAGCAGATCACACCGCAGATGCATATAATCTACCTCCCATCCGTCGCCCAAAATCGGATGCTACTAGTCTAACCATTGCCTCTCACACGCATCCGGACTCCGATGAATCCAAACACCGTGCTCCCTTTTCCCATGTCACCCCTCCTCCTCCCTCGACACATGTTCAACTTGATATTCATTCTGGCTCACAACCTCCCAATTCGGATGCATCGCAGGATCCTCCACCTGACCTTGGTCCATTCGCTTTTGACCCGTGTCAACTCGCCAGTCTCTTGGATCCAAAGGACTTGGATAACCTCCAAGCTCTTGGCGGTATCACTAGCGTCCTCGACGGCCTCGGTACTCACCCAGCGCGTGGCTTACTTCTCGATGCAGCTATCCATCCCGGTGCTCGTCCCTCTCACACTAGCCCGGGTGCAGGGCAAGGCGCTTCCCAAAGACACGATCGCCACACACGCAAGCCCCCCGCAACTACTCCAAACGATTCTCCCCACTCGTCTTCGGCCGCGGGCGGTGATGATGTGCCCACAACACCCGACCCTCACACTGCCTCCTTGGCAGACCGCAAGGCTGTATACGGAGAAAATATCCTACCACAACGCCCGACAACATCTCTCCTCGGCTTGATGTGGCTTGCTCTCAAGGACAAGGTTTTGGTACGTCAATGTTCTGCTCTTGGGACACCGATTCCTTCACATTCACTTTTAGGTCTTATTATCCATATCTGCTGTAGTATCATTGGCGCTGGGCCTGTTCCAGGATTTCGGTACGCCGCTTCCTCCCGGCCAACCACCTGTCGACTGGGTTGAGGGTGTCGCGATCGTCATTGCAATTCTTATCGTCGTAGGTCACCCACTTGTTTTATCTCCTTCCCCTCGTCACCGCAATCCCAGGTTATCGTTGGCTCTCTCAATGACTGGCAGAAGGAACGCCAGTTCGAGGCACTCAACCAAAAGAAGGATGAGCGCGCCGTCAAGGTCATTCGCAATGGTAATGAACATCTCATTGACATCAAAGTACGTCGCCCGCTCGGTTAGCGACCTTTTTTTGATGTGTACGTGTCCTTTAGGAGGTCGTGGTTGGCGACATTGCATTACTGGAACCGGGTGAGGTGGTCCCCTGCGATGGAATCTTCCTTTCCGGGCATAACGTCAAGTGCGATGAATCAGCGGCCACCGGCGAGGCGGATGCTATCAAAAAGGCGCCCTACTCAACTTGCATGGCGCTGAAGGACGCACGAAACGGCGTGCGCCCTGGAGACGACGGCGCTATCGGTGGGCAGCCAAAGCAGGCCCCACCTGGTTCATCGCACACAGACTGTTTCATCATCAGTGGCAGCAAAGTACTGGAGGGTGTCGGGAAATACGTCGTCGTCGCAGTCGGAACGAAAAGCTTCAACGGTCGAATCATGATGGGTAAGAGGATTTTGATCACCCTCTCCTCAAAGTGTCTCACGTCATATCAGCCTTGCGTACCGATACTGAGAATACTCCGTTACAACTGAAGTTGAACCTCCTTGCAGAACTGATTGCAAAAGCTGGGAGCGTAGCAGGTCTGGTTCTGTTTGCTGCTCTTATGATACGCTTCTTCGTCCAATTGGGTACGAATGACCCTACGAGGTCAGTCTCTCTTCGACGCTTGTCTTCCTATGTCTGACTTTGAACGGATCAAGAACCGCAAATCAGAAAGGCATGGCTTTTGTGCAGATACTCATCATCTCCGTTACCCTAGTGGTGGTTGCTGTCCCTGAAGGCGAGTCAAGCACGCTGCCACCGGCCATCTTCGACTGACACTTGCCAAAGGTCTTCCTCTTGCTGTCACAATTGCGCTCGCATTCGCTACCAAACGCATGACAAAGGAAAATTTGCTTGTTCGTGTACTCGGTTCGTGTGAGACTATGGCGAATGCTTCTGTCATCTGTACAGACAAGACTGGCACTCTCACACAAAACGTCATGACTGTCGTTGCAGGGTCCCTCGGTATCCATGCCAAGTTTGCACGACAGCTTCAAGATAATCAGGCCAGGACGAACGTCGTTGACGAGCATCGTTCTCGCAAGAGTACCGACTCTGGATTTTCTGGACATAACCAGGATTTTTCCGTCGACCAGAGCCAAATCAATACTGTCCTTTCACCCCAGCTTCGGAAACTCTTCAATGCGGCTATCGCCGTCAACACGACTGCCTTCGAGGATGTGGATTCTGTGACTGGCCAAATGGTCTTCATTGGTAGTAAGACAGAGGTAGCACTCCTGAATGTCGCCAAGGAGCTCGGCTGGCCCAGTCACAAGGAAACTCGCGACGCGGCCGACGTTGTTCAAATGCTTCCTTTCTCGAGTGAACGCAAAGCCATGGGTGTCGTAGTGAAGCTGGAGAATGGCAGCTATCGACTATACTTGAAGGGGGCTAGCGAAATCCTCACGAAACTGTGCAACCGCCACGTTGTTGTTTCACCGAACGCGAATCAAGCTAGCGACGAGGATGCCCCTGTGGAGACCGCGGAAATCGACGCGTACGCTGAAGTTAACGTCTCCCGTACGATCATCTTTTACGCGAATCAATCGCTTCGAACCATCGCCATTTGTTACCGTGACTTCGCCATCTGGCCTCCACCGGGGTTGCACCGGAACGTAGATGAAGAGGTGTGGTCATCAGTATCACCCACCTCATCTTCTGATCATTGTTTAGATACCTTACGAAAGCCTTGCTCGCGAACTCACTCTCATCGGCATTGTCGGCATAGAAGATCCCTTACGAGAGGGTGTTCGGCAGGCTGTTGCAGATTGCCAGAAAGCTGGTGTCGCTGTCAAGATGTGCACCGGTGATAATGTCCTTACTGCCCGTTCCATTGCCTCCCAATGTGGAATCTTCACAGCAGGCGGTATTATTATGGAAGGACCTGTCTTTCGGAAGATGAACGATGCAGAGATGCTCGACGTCATACCTAGACTTCAAGTTCTTGCCCGTTCCTCCCCCGAAGACAAGAAGATTCTCGTCGAAAAGCTGCGTTCCCTGGGGGAGATCGTCGCCGTCACTGGTGATGGTACAAACGATGGACCTGCGCTCAAAACTGCGCATGTCGGTTTTTCGATGGGCATCGCTGGTACTGAGGTGGCGAAAGACGCTTCCGACGTCATCCTCATGGACGACAATTTCTCCTCGATTGTTAAAGCTATTATGTGGGGCCGTTGCGTAAATGACGCCGTGCGGAAATTCCTTCAGTTCCAGCTCTCCACCAATGTGACTGCTGTCGTCGTTACGTCTGTCACGGCAATCGCATCGTCATCAGAAACCTCCGCCTTATCGGCTGTGCAACTGCTTTGGATCAACATTATAATGGACACGTTCGCTGCTCTCGCGCTTGCCACCGATCCTGCGTCTCCCGTCCTCCTCGACAGAAAGCCAGACAAACTCACCTCACCGCTGTTCACCGTCGACATGTACAAGCAAATATTTTTGCAATCGGTTTATCAAATCGCCATCACGCTCATCTTCCACTTTTGTGGTCTGCAGATTCTTGGGCTCGAGGATACCTCGACGAATGACACGATTGTGCAAACTGTGGTGTTCAACATCTTCGTGTTTGCACAAATATTCAATTCGTTCAATTCGAGACGACTGGATCGCAAGCTCAACATCTTTGAAGGCATCCAGAACAACAATTATTTCGTGGTTGTCACACTCATCGGTAACTTGATACTCTATGACCTTCTATCTTTCACGATTAATCGTCATCCTGTAGAGATCGGGGTCCAGATTCTCGTCGTGTTTGTTGGCGGTGCCGCCTTCCAGGTCACACACATCGCGGGCCGTGAGTGGGGTATTTCGGTTGCCCTTGGCGTAGTGTCCATTCCCTTGGGTGCTCTCATTCGCCTTTTACCAAACAAACCGTTCGAACGCTTGTTCGTCTTCTTGAGGCTCCTTCCGAGCCCCCAAGCTCTTCCTACCATCAAACCTGACGCAGAATGGAACGAAGCTATTGAACTTGTCCGCGACAATCTGGCGACCTTTGCGAATCTCCGTGGTGCTCGTCTGCGGTCATCGTCATTTGTCTGGAAGAGTCGTTCGGCACGTGTGCATGACGAGCGTAGAGTTCCTCTGTCCGTCGTCTCCCTCCTTGATCTCGTTCGCACACTAACGCACCTCGATTAAGACCTTCACTTATGACCATGGTCCCAACTTTAATAGCATCTTCGATTGGAGCAGGTTGGGCACCACATACTGATGGCACACTCTCGGACCCGGCACGGTACGACCCGTCGGGGTCATCGGCCGCGCTCTGGGAGGGCAAGCTCCAAATTCACCCGGACACGAAAGCGGACGACCCGATTTTCCAGAAATGGAGTGTCCATGGTCGCCCCCGGCACTCGTCTTCGCCTGTTTGACCCGCTGCGCGGTGTGTGGATGCGTTTCATACGTTTGGCATGCAACGTCATGAACATGAATGAGTTCCACGTCACCCCCACGACCTATATATTAAAGAGTCATGGTAATCCAAAGGATGCAGTCACCGGGGACGGGTCCCTATGCAACGTTTTTTTTTCAGCTCCACGAGACACTAGATGGATCCATCCTCCAGCATGCAGTTATATATTTTTGTCACGCCCGACAAATCACGCATTATCCTCGTGGTCACTTGAGGTCTTTCGTCGCAGATAGTTTATCCATTATCATAACCCCCCTTTCCCCATGGTAATTTATTTCGACTCCCAATTAGACACACAAGTCCTAAGGGCTACGTGTTGCATGGTTCTTTGTACAATGGAATTTTTGGCAGGTCATGTACGTATTTATATCATGACCCCCTGGACTATACAATGTCAACCAATTGTATGGCATGAGCAGGACCCAACAAGTACTCAAGTTGCACCGGAAACCGATCCGGCGCGCTCGAGCAAACATACAGGCATCAAAACAAACGGTGTGGCCAATCACGAGAGCATAACGTCTTTTCAGTGCTTCAAACCAGCTGGAGGAGAGCGGCACGGGGACCAATGACACACGTGCCTGTTGCGTACACAAATGCGGCATGCTCCATGGCATTTCATGACATTCCCGAAAAGCCTCAGTGAGGAAGCTGGGGCTTCCAACGGGTGTGTTCCTTTGGCACAAGCTGACTGGCAATCAAGCATCGATGACCGTCTTGATGGTGACATGTGGGAAACATGTATAGTCGAGAGACGAGTTTGCAAGGCAGAGGCTCAGGGTTCGTATAGGGGTCAACGGAACAAGGGAAGGGAAGGCGGGGGAAAGAGTCGCATCAAAATACATCGGCAAGAGGGTACGACATGAAAGAAGAAAATAGGCACCACTAAACAGCAGGGCGTCAAGGCAGACACTGAATGAGAGGATGCGCCACTCACGTCCTTAAGCCCCGTAAATAAAACTATAAATCTTTTACTGCTGGGGGGGGCACCCAGTGCCTCAGAAGGGGGTTGTCTGATTCGTTCCCCCATAGGTAATACGACGTTCGTTGTTGTAGGACGAAAAGCTGAGAAGGAAATATGCGGCACATGCCCCTAAACAGGAGGAAGGCGAAGAGGGATAGTACTGAGACTAATCGACACGGGGGTGATGAGCGGGATGGGCGTGCAAGGCGTGAGAGGAATGGTGCGCACAGAAGATGAGTTTCTCCCAGGGTTCCAAGGCGTTGATGGCAAACGTTGCTTCAATGACCAACTTGCGCCTCCAGAGGTAGTTTCGTATGCGGGTGGAATCACAGATCATAATGGGGACGATGGGTTGATGGTGGTACAAATCAGAGGCTGTGGCAGTCGGTGGAAAACCAGTTGTTTTTATCAAGCAGTGTGAGAGGGGGGGGGGGAATCATGGTCGTATGGTATGTGCGCATCTTCAACGTTTGCAATGTTGTATTGACGTAATCTTCTCAAACTTGGGAATGCCGACTTACACAGATATTAGATAAAGATAACGAACATAAAGCTGCGCAGAGAAACGTCGCTTGTTTTTTTCCACCGAACATGTGTGGTTGCGCAAAGGGCTGGTGAGTTCTCCCGCGGTCACGGTGAGCGAATCTATAAAAAATAAATGTTTCCCTGGTGAATGCTTCGATCCATTTAAAGATCGAGGGGTGGCCAGTGGACATCTCTTCCGAAGCCGGGGCCGCGTGGGTTTGGGGGAGGGCGTGAGGTGGGGTGAACAGACGCCTGCGTCGCTTGCGCTTGTCGGGAGGAGAGCACTCACTGCTTGTTCCCACGATTATGGGGGGACGAAACCTTGTCAGGCAAGGTAATTGGAACAAAGGAACATCAAGCTGTAAGATATATGAGCAGTACAGCATATGAGGGAATAGGTATGGATGATATATGTAGAATCTTTGTGAGAACCAACATCGGATATCATGAGAGACGCTTCAGTGTATGAATGCTGTCTACTACTCATCATTGATGAACCTGCGAAGCCAGGTAAAACTCACAATAGCATCATAACTCCTTCAGTGTCGACGAGTCAACGAGATGCCGCAGCAACCGATCATCGCCATCTTGACCCCACAAGTAGTAGGTTGCACGTTGACGCATGATGGAAACATGCTGCGGCAGACATCGGTACAACCCAGAGACGAGAAGAAGTGCGAAAAACGTGAAAATAATCACTGGAAACTTTCCGTAAGAGATACGAGTGCGATTCACACGAGAAGGACTGTCTGGTGCTTAATATAGGGATACTTACTGGACAGGATCTTCTCCCAAGGCTCTAGCATACTGAATGCAAGGGTTGCCTCAAACTTCAACCGTTGACGCCATAGGTAGTTCCTCAACATTTTATGAATGTGCGAGGTTCGGAACGAAGGACGTCGGGGAATTAGGCTAGGGGGGGACCTCGGAACGGTTGGCACTTATTTCTCGGGTTCGTTGGCGGAGGCCACGGGATACTTCTGCACGGAATCAGTTAGGTGGAGGTAAAGGTGCTGCGGTCTGAAACTCTCAAGGACGAACTCTTTGCTGTGCCTTTTGTTCCTGGCTGGTTTCTCGGCACGTGACGTTGCGCAGCCTTTAGACGTGACAAGTCTCAATTAATTCGGCCAGTTTCAACTGCTTACCCTCATCTCAATCACGCTGATCAACGTACTTGGATTATACCTGACAACCTCATGGTATCGCGTAACCTGACCCTCTTATCATATGGTAGAGGCTTGGAGCTTGCTAAGAAGCCTGACGGGATTGCGTCTGAGGAGAGGCTGCTGTTTGGTAGTAACAAGAATTTTTGAGTGGGTACCCAAAATAACGTTCATCCGCTGGACCCATGAAAATCTAGGTTTGATACCGGTCGGTGTATCTTCAATCTCTTGTGAGTGTGGTATTAACGGATGTAGGCTTATATTCTCTCCTACTGCCGCCTGCCAGCACATTAATATCTCAAAGCATCTCGGCCGGCTACGCCGAAATGTCACTATAAGCTTGCATTTGACCCAGTTCCATCCCGTGTGCTGGATTGACAATGGCCGCCTTGTTACTTCCTCTGGAGCGAATCCGACCTTTGACTTCGCTTCTGCAAAGGCACTCCCATCTCCTCACCACTGGCTTCGTCCTTAGCTTCGTTATCCGACGTGCGATCTCCAATTATTATGCTTATCTCTCCACGGGGCCCGGAGGGTTACCGTACAACGTCTTTGGTTGGCTTTGCGCCTTGTACCGTAAACCTTTTGCTAGGGAGACGTTATCGACAGAACAATATGACCAGGATGGAAACAAGGAAAATTTCCTCGACCACGGAAACATCAACGAACGGAGAGGCGACCGCCCAAAAATGAGCTGGCATGTTTTCCCCTCCAGACAGCTGGATAGGTATGCTCCTCCGGGGATGCACCAGGTACGAGCTACGTGCCACATCCTCGGCTTCAATTGACAATAGGTCGTCCTAAGCGTCTCATCGCCGTCTTTGATGCGTTCGCTGTGGCCAATCAGGACTTGGTCTCCGTTGTACCTTCACGTTTCGAGCACATTCACCCAGCGCTCGTCATCAACGAGTCCCTTGCCACCCCCCACGCGCCAGCTGAGAAAGCGCGTCGTGAAATCTGTCACATTCACCGTGGCAAAGACTTTAGCCTCCATGCAATGATGTCCCCACAGGACTGCAAGACGGGTAAGGAGGATTCTCCCCAGTTTTTCCAGTGCACCAACCCCTTGTGTTCACAGTGATCGAGAAAGGCTGGGGTGAAAGGCATCCTCTTTCTGGATCACATTTCTTGCCCAAGGAGTATATGCTACTATATGCACCGCGTGACGCCGAAGAACTTGCAATGGTAGCGCGATGCATGCACGCTGCAATTGGCTATATGGCAAATACTCATGCGACGAAACAATGTGACATTTGAGTAGGTCGGTTGTACTGTACGATCCATAGTATTGGTTGTCTAGAGGAACACGAATCCACATTAGTACTGGGATTTGAGATCGTCATGTAGAATCACTCCACGACGCTCCGCAAAGTGCGCATGCAGAGGTAGGAATCGAAGTATTGTGCGGTCTAAATCATCCCATCACGACCCTGTTCATATCGACTCACTAGAGCAGAAGAACTAGATTGCGATGTAAGTAAAGTAGAAGTGACCAATTGGACGCCTCCCGTTCGCCAGTCATGTAGGTGATATTTACTAGTAGGATTTGTTCAATAACAATACCATTAAAGTTCCTCGTCGTCCCTAGGCGCATAGATATTCTTTAGGAAAAAGCTTTGTTCCGCTCAGGATGTGTCGCTCGCCCCAATCACGTTCAATGGTTGGGAGCGATCAGATGGCAGGGTAAATAAGATGAGATGTGATACCAAGTTTGCAGTCCTGAGGAGACAGCACGAGATGCAAAGAATACTAGTCAATTTGAGAATGCAAGTGCGCAATCTCACGGAGGGCATAGCCAGCAATCTTGTGGGAGGAAGGGACCATGCTGTCGTGAACACGCTTGTGAGGGGAAATGGTGAGCATCTGTAATGTCAATGTTCACCGCAGCGTGTCTCAGGTTGGCAAGCAGCCAGTTTCTAATTGCACAAGAGATTAACTTCGTCAAAATCATATTCCTGCCCTTTAAGAAAACCACAACCACGCACTTCTGAGATGAAACGGTTTATCTGAAGTTGCGGCATAGAATGCCAACCAAGGGTGGGCCGTTCCCCTCTCCTCTGGGTAATGTTATCTGGGTCACTTAGCCGAGTGATCTTATCATCGTCTCGGTTGTAGTGGCAGGCGATAGACGTGGATGACTCCTGGCATTGCCATAATTGCCCCTAGCAGCGGGTTTGCAGGGAGGCAATAGTCAACTGCCCATGTATGGGCGGTCTGGACACGGCGCAGATCCCCATTCTGGACAATTGACTCGCGACAAACACGATGTATCTCGCAATCATCGCGTCTTCCTCACTAACCACCACCATGGACTTGGATACCGACCTGCAAAACCCCGCACAAAATTCCCCACAGCAACAAGCTCAAACCAGTCCCCCTCCCGGCGATCCCTCACCGGCATCACCCACCGTCCCGGAAATTACTACCACACCGCGCCCTCCGCTGGCCAGTGATACCGATGTCATTGACACTAGGACTCCAAGAGAACGCAATAAGAAACTCCGTGATTTAAGGTTCGAGTGTCCTCATCTTGATCTTTCATCGCAGACCAACGGTCTTCACAGCAAGACGTTTGGGCAGATACCTGATGTCCCGATTTTCACCCAATGGGATTCGCGGTAAGGACCATCGCCATATTCATCTCAGTCCCTCGATACCATGACCCAAACAACAGCATGGAATGCTCGAACTCTGCGGTTCACCGGTCAATTATGGCTGGTATATGTGGAAATGGCAAAGACGGCGCCTATTCTGTCGCCTTGTCCTGCTTATACAAGGACGACGAAGATGGGGGTGAGGTCATGTAAGAATATCTTGCCGAGATGTCAATTCGTACCTGACTATCAACAGTATCTATACTGGCGCAGGTGGTAGGAAGCAATGGACCGACGCCTTTCCCCCAAAACGTGTATGTCACTGTAACACTTGACACGAAGCTACTGCGGCTGACATTATGCGCATTCTTTTAGCTCCGTTTGGGTCCACAGGTAGAGGATCAATCTTGGGATAAGCATTCAAACAAAGCATTAATGGTGAGGAAGGTGATCTGTTGATTCTGTCCCTCCATTCATTGTTCCTTTTCCAGGTATCGTTCTGTACCGGAAACCCTGTACGACTTATTCGTTCGTGGAGGTGTCCTTCGCAATATGCACCTCTCCAGGGGTATCGTTATGATGGACTGTACAAAGTTGCCGCTGTGAGTTTGTGCGTCTTGTCGAGTTTCAGTTACTGATCACTTCAATTTCAGTGTTGGACAGGTAAAGGGCTCAATGGAAAGAAAATTTGTCGTTGTCGATTAGAGGTGCCATGTCCATTATCTCTATACATCGCTAGCTGACCGTGACAATTTCATCTTCTCACCTAGCGCCTACCTGGTCAACCCCCCATTCCAGTGCGGCCGATTACCTTTCATGCCTCAAGGAAACGCCTCAGGGAACGCCTCGTCTCCCGTCTCACTCCCAACCCTTTGACGTCCACCAATGATGTTGATATCGAGCCAAACCAAACCAATGCATCTCCCGTGCAATCGGCAGGAGGCACTGAAAGAGAGTCCGTGGGATCGCCAAACCCGCCACAGCAGCGGGAAATACCCGAGAATTCCACCATGGATGAAATGGATCTCGATGTGAAACTTCCACAGGCGCCGTCTCATCAGCCCCGGGACCCACCTGACTCCGGTGTCCTGCCCACCTACAAATGGGTGGCGGGGAGGCAGGTGCTAGTGCCGCTAGTGCGACTCCCCACCTCTCGCGCAATCCAAGAAGACATCGACATTGCAGAGGGAGACGAAGAAGAGCACCGGGGTGAAGACGACGCAACGCTCGTTCCATCTGAAGACGGCCATGTCTATGAGCGTATGGAGACGGAATACTGACGGGGATAACTAGGAGACCAGATGAGCCACACGCATCAGGCTCTTTGGTCTTGAAGAAGAAGGGGACATTTCGCAACTGGCAAGATATGTACTATGTTTCGGTCTATGTATGTACTATATGGATGTGAAAATATTTCTGTTTTCGGAAGGCTGCAGTGTGCTGCGTCGCTGCCCACAAGTTACTCCTGTACGGTGTGCAAGCGACGACGCAGGATGGGTATCCCTTTCTCCCTCCCTTTCGTTGGTCCGTTAGGGACGATAGCCACCTCATGCCTTGGGGGCCTGGCCTTCTGTTTCACCAGCACCGCAGGTCAGTCCGTTGTAATGCGACGCACGGCTGCACTCACGCGGGTCTAATAGCCTCCATGTTCTGCAAGTCATGCAATTGTAACTCGTCTATCGCGACTAGGATTGGTTTTGCGGCAAGTTCCCAAATACTTTCCCCGCGTGCTTAATCATATGGCTTTGATTCAGATCATATTCATACTCAATTCGCTTTTGGCGTGGCTCATGAAAACACCGTTCGCCATACGCAAAATCGAAGAGTGGAGCTACGACTACATCAAGATGGAGTGCGAGGAAGGCAAGTGTTATGGTGTACTCGCGGTGCGTCCTTTCGTCCTCGCCTCTGGTCTTTGCTCCCTTCATACTTGTGCTAGGTTCATCGACTTTGTTTTGCATTATTCCTCTTCCATTCCCTTTTGAGTCTATCCCTCATCGGTGTGACAGAATCCAGGGATAAACGCGCAGCGGTACAGAACGGGTAATGTAATCTTTCTTGCTCGATACCCATTCGCTCACCCTCTTCAGCTGGTGGGGCCCAAAAGTGTTACTTTGGCTCCTGTTGGTGGTTGTCACTTTTTTCATCCCGAACGGCTTCTTCATTTTCTGGGGAGACTATGTCGCCCTCATTGGCGCGACAATCTTCATTCTTCTTGGTCTCGTTCTCTTGGTCGACTTTGCGCACTCTTGGTCGGAGACCTGCGTGGAAAACTCGGACAAATACGAGTCGACCCTTTGGCAATGGATCCTCGTTGGCTCTACTGTTGTGATGTATATCACGACGATAACCCTTACTGGCGTTCTCTACGGATACTTTGCCGGTTCCCAATGCACCCTCAATCGCTTCTTTATATCGTTCAACCTGGCTCTTTGCATCATCAGCACGATCATGTCCATCAACCCAGCAGTGCAGGCATCTAACCCACGATCTGGTCTCGCCCAGTCAGGCATGGTGGCCGCCTATTGTACATACCTCATTACCTCCGCTGTGACCAACCATGCTCACGAGTCTTGCAACCCATTTACGCGGTCGAGTACAACGGGGACGACGACGGTCGTCCTGGGTGCGGTCTTTACGTTCCTCGCGATCGCGTATTCCACCAGTCGAGCGGCCACACAGAGCCGAGCGCTGGTGGGCAATGGGAAGAAAGGTGGTGCCGTTTACCTACCCATCGATGATGGGGCGCAGTCAGAGATGGGGGTAGTAAGTACGCAACCGGGGCGCACGGAATCACCCAGATATCAAGCATTGCTGGCTGCGGTACAAGCAGGGTATATCACCTTTTCTCTTTGCATAGAGACTTTATTTAATCGCGAACACTCTAGAGCTATTCCTGAGTCTGCGCTATACGAGGAGGAAGAGGAGGAAGAAGATTACGGAGAGACCAAGGATGACGAACGTTCTGGTACTCGCTACAATGTAAGGGTCCTCGTTCTCATGTCGTTGCACTGCTGAGCACTTGTACAGTACGCTTGGTTCCATGTCATCTTTGCTCTTGGGGCGATGTATGTCGCGATGTTGCTCACAGACTGGTTAGTTATCGTTTTACCCAAATGCGCTTGTTCTGCCCTCTCATTCTTTCATTCACAGGAATGTGGTGTCAACCGAACAGGGTGGTGCTGCCTCGGAAGAAATTGTTTACATAGGACGCTCTGAGACAGCGATGTGGATGCGCGTTGTCAGCAGTTGGGTTTGCATGCTCCTTTACATGTGGAGTTTGCTTGCACCAGTTTTCATGCCAGATCGGTGAGTGCAAGTTCCCCACGCGAGGATAGCATTTTGATGCCAGCCGATTAGTTTCGGGGAGGTGTAATATCAGTCGCTTTACTTTAAAAGTTTCGCCTAGTATTTTTTATCTCGAAGATGATAGGACATTGGACAGTTTGATATACATATCCCAACTTTCATGTTCTTTGGGGCTGTTCAATGCCCGTCGGATGTATTATGCAGTAGGGACAGCGGATGTGAAGGCTATCGCTCAGGAGGCCGATGTGAAGCAAATCAAACCAGAGGAAAGTATCGTATTTCAGCATCAACCATACGTGTCTCTGGCACAGGTTCACAGCGTTCGATGTAGTTTCGATGGATGGTATTCGCGGACGCATCGTGTCCAAGTTCCTCGCCGCCTGTCTGTAGGGGAAATGCACCTGCGCGTGGGTTCTGGATGAGTGTCATGCTGAAGAGAGTAAGACCCGGTCGGTGCCCCGCTTGGATGCCCACACCCCTGTACTGGTCAATGTGAACCGTTCCCAGTGCAAGGTAACCGGCGGGGTGATGCATGTGACATTTAATAAACTGTACACACACTCGGGGCGAAACAACCTTTATACTGGCTTCAAGTGGAGGGGACGGCGTAAGCGATTCGAACGTTCAGCTTTAGTGCTTGACGCGTCCTCCCAGAATCAATAAGGGGGTATTTGGAGACTACATGGCCGCCGTTTTACAAGGACCTCTACGGTTTCAAAGACGGCGCACAGCATAAACATTTCTGCACAAAAGGCGTCACCTCCACCCTCAAGTTTTCGCGTCTATCAAGTTGAATGCACAGAGTCGAGTCATACTCATGTCGCCGAACGTAGATTGCCATTTTGAATCTTGAACGTACACCATGTTCTTGATCGCTAGAATTGATTTGAATGAGAAAGAAAGGTAAGTCGCCGAACCGTGAATGCTTACCGTTGATCGTGATCTGAAGATCTCGGCCACATGGATCGAGTGTCCTGTTTCAGCGTTGGTTGCGTCCACATGTCTAGCTAACCAGATAGTGCAATCCGTAAGAAAGGTAAATGAAGGGCCCAGAGCTGGTTTCCTAGTGGTCGACGAAAAGGCCGACAGGGGGTTGTGAGGAGGAGAAGCGGACGTGTTATTAACGATCTCTAAGGGGTCAGACAAGGCTTATGTGAGATATGTAGATACTCACAAGAAATGTCAGATAATACGATCGGGCCATAGTACGAAGATGCTGCATGAAGGTGGTCATGATTGCATGTCCATGGGATGATACAGCACTGAGAGATGGTGCCAGGAGGGACGTGACCGAATCGATAATAACCAGGCGAACTCTAGGACCAGGTGATGCGTTGACCTGGCATCCTTGAATCATCTGCACCAGAGTCAATCAGGCATACATACAGTAGAGGATTCGAGATCTTCGAGAAGAGCACGTGCAGTCTCGATGTTGAGTACGAGTGAGACTTGTAGTCGTTCTAGCACGGTGGAGTCCTCCAGGTCCGACTCAGTTTGATTGAGCAAAACGAAAGCAGAAAATGTCACCTCTCCATCGAATTGTTGGGCTACCTGGCTGGTCCGTTCGACGGAAAAGTCTCCTGTAGTATCCATCCACAGGACAGATGCATCCCTGTACGCCGCTAGCAACCGCAGAGCGATTTGCTGCACGAGCGACTGAAATCCTCTGAGAATATATGAGAATTAACTCGCGTGAACCATACCGTCTTTCCGGACCCTCTATCCCCAGAGATTTCAAAGACACGGCCGTTGCCAAAACCACTGACCAGCGCGTCCAGTTCGTCCACACCGCAGGTAATGTCCGTATCATGCTCGCGTCGCCTTTGAAGTTCGTTGGCATAAAATTCGTCCCCCCGAATACCACGAGCAGACGTGCTCTCGGTAACCAATCCAATGTATGTTTTGAGATCCGCAAGGCTAACCACACCGGGTGGTAGTCTCTGGAGGATGTCGATTGGAGTCCCAGAGAATAGAAGATCAGCGTCTGTTTTGATTCCGCAAGCCTCGAGAACGGCGACGAGATTACTTGGGATCGTAGGGATCAGTGACTGGAGTCGCATCTGAGTTCTTCCGGTGGCAGTCGGCGGTCAATGTCTGAAGCTCGTCAGCGCGTGTCGACGGGGTGAAGACATTATTTTCCGCTCTTCTGAGATCTGGGTGAAACAATTGGAGCGTTTTCCCTTGCGCGTTCCTCGAATCAAGAATGTGACCGTATGTATTTAGCACTGGTAGTGTGGTCCGAGTCGTGGGCCATTGCCACCTGGCACCGCGAGCTCTAGCCTCTCTGACATGTCTGAACCACCCCAAACAGACGTCTCCCGCCCGTCTGCTCTTCCAACAGCGACACTTCATCAACGTAGCGCAGTCAACGCGCTCGTCGACCAAAACTCGGACGAGTACCTCGACAATATCGAAGAGGAATGGAACAAAAAGCTGGATGTCGAGGTAGAAGTGCTCGTGGATGGCATGGTTGATATCGTTAGCCTTGCTTCCGTGCGTTCATTACACTGCGTTAGTACATGGCATCGATCCTGATGGCCTACTAGATCGCAGACAAGGACAAGTTTCGCGTTGCCCAGGAGTCCTTTCAAGCGGAATCGCGGGCCGAGTCGATGGTAAGCTTCATGTACTGCGACCGCACTCTCCGTCGTTAATCGCCATTGATCACAGGTGAAGGCGGCAAACTCGCTGCTCTCGATCACGCACTCTCTCAAGTTACTTTTACTTCTCTCGGACGAAGCACAGATTGCACATCGTCGAGATGTAGAACTGAAGCATGTGCAACAGGAGAAAAACGAGGCACAGCAAAAGGTTGCGGCGCTATTGGACGAACTGTTCAAACGGCCATGCACTAGCTCGTCCATCTGATGTCAGAATGCACGGAAGAAACTGCGGTATGTTCGTTGGAGGGGAGTGCGGGGGAGTAGACCTTCCTGGTTGTGGTTGCTTGATTCCCCAAGTGGTTTGCTTCATTCAACCATCCTTGGTGATACGCCGCCATCGATAACCACGGCATCTACTGATCACGAGCTCAATCCCGGAGTAGGTGCGGCTCGCAAGAATACGGAGATGAGCCAACGTTTGATATCTCGTTCGTCAGTGGAGTCGACTCGTCTTTAAAGCGCCGGAATTGCCCATCGAATCACCACGTGACTATCGGATGGCGAGATGATATTTAACTCGTTGAATACGAATGTGGTTTGTCTTCTCTTGTTCTACACCAATCTATCTCCACTGCGGGTGATACGACAATGTCGCAAACTGCACCTTATGGGAAATGGGAATCGACCATAACCCCAGAATCCATCGTGCAAGGCGTAAGTCCAACTCCCTCGTAAGAACAGATCAATCACGGGATGGTTTCAGAGTATCTCCATCGCTGATCTCTTCGTCGACCCCACGAACAACAAAATATACCACATAGAACCGCGTCCAGAAGATAACGCCCGTTATGTGATCGTAGACACGGTTGCAGGACAGGATGTCTTACCATCGCCGTACAGCGCGCGTACTGGCGTTCAGGAGTATGGCGGAGCTGCAGCGATCGCCTACGGAGGTACCTTGTACTTCTCCAACTTCATCGACAATCGCATGTACTCGATCAATGCCACGACGAAGACACTTGCGCCAGTCACACCAGGTGATTCAGGTTACTCCTCCGTGACCGCCTCAGCTGATGTCGCTGGAATGTAGAAAACCCAAAGTACAGATACGCCAACTTTGCCGTTCACCCTACGCGTAATGATCTGCTGGTATCGATCCTCGAAGATCACACGGTGGATACCCCCCAAACAGTTGTCACGACTCTCACTGTCATAAACACGACCCGGAAAGCAGTTTTCCCCCTCGTCGTCGGCGCCGATTTCTATGCTGCTCCAGTGTTCAACCCATCGGGTACCAAGATCGCTTGGCAAGAGTGGTATCACCCAGATATGCCTTGGGAAGGCTCGTTGATCAACATCGCCGACGTGCTGCTCCAGGAGGACACGATCGTCATCTTGAACAAGACATACGTTGCTGGCGAGCTACTCACAAAGTCCGTCAGTTACCCTGCTTGGGCATCCGATACCGCATTGGTATTCACCTCGGACAAATTGAATGGCTTCCAGAATCCATTCATCTACTCTACCCAAACGGGTTCTGCCCAACTCGCCATTTCCGGGCCTATCGAGGAGGACTTTGGTGGGCCTGCATGGAACCTTGGGAATTACCCCTATGCGCTCCTTGACGATCCCAGAGGTGGTGATGGCAAGTTCGCCGCATCCACTGCTTTTCGTGATGGCCGGAATATCTTGTACATCGTCAGCCTCTCTGACGACAAGTACATCGTGGAGATTCAAGATTTCCCCTTCTCCCTCGCCAGCCTCGTCAATAACAGTGGGGGGACGTCTATCATCTTTAGCGCGAGTAAAAGTGATGCTCCAGGCGGTCTTTTCTTGTGCACATTTTCTGGGGCGTCATTTGCGCCATCATACCAACTTCTCAAGTCAAGCGCCCTACAATCCGTGTCGGGTAACGACGGGTATATCTCTCCTCCTCAGCCAATCACACTGTACAGAGATGAGAAACCCCTTTACGTGGTGTACTACGCCCCGAAGAATCCCGAATACTCGGGGTCGAATATTCCTGGCGAAAAGCCTCCTTGTATTGTTAATGTTCATGGGGGCCCTACCAGCATGGAACCACAAGTCCTCAATTGGGGAAAGTTGTACTACACGAGTCGCGGCTACGCCTGGTAAGCACGTCGCGACAAACCTGATACTCCCACATGAACTGGGCTTGTTCGGAAAGGTTGGATGTGAATTATGGCGGCTCGTCAGGTTTTGGTCGGGACTACATGTAAGAGTTACCTTTCCCCTTGTTTGACTAGCTTTCTAATCCAGTTTCAGATCGCGCCTTGCTAGTAACTGGGGCATTGTAGACGTCCAAGACTGTCAAGATGCCCCCAAGCTGCTCGCAGCCGCTCCATATTCCCTCATCGACGGTCAACGCGTTGCCATACGAGGTGGATCTGCGGGCGGCTTCACAACGCTGGCTTCGGTCTCTGTCGCACCAAACCCCGAGTTTTTCAAGGCAACGACGTCGTCCTATGGCATTTCTGATCTCGTATCGCTTGCCCAGTTCACTCACAAATTCGAGCTGAGGTACATGGACAAGTTGTTGGGTGGGACGCCACAGGAAGTCCCAGAGGTATATGCGGCGCGTAGCCCTGTGAATCATGCGGACAGGATCGTGACGCCACTCCTGGTGCGTATATTTTCATTTTACTTCAACGTTCACGCGTTGAGCTTATCCGGTTCAGGTGCTTCAAGGGGCAGAAGACAAGGTTGTGCCTCCGGAGCAGGCTGAGAAGATCGTGAACACGATCATTGAGCACGGCGGCGCAGATAGAGTGGAATATCGCCTGTTCCAGGGAGAAGGTCACGGTTGGCGGCTTGCCGAAACGATCATGGAGGCGGTCCAACTTGAGCACGATTGGTACGATAAGAAGTTGCTCTGAAGGTGTGCTATACGAACGGATGTCTAGCATGTTAGGTTTTGACAGCATTAGTGAAGCATGTGCTTGTAAGTTTTTGGAGAGAAGTACCATGTTGCTTCGGCTATCAACCGAGATCTAAATGCAGCCGAAATACGTTTTATCATATGCATTCGGATTGAATTACTTACTTAAAGTCTCATTCGGCTTGTCAGTTCCTCGTGCACTCTCTCCACCATGTCCGACCTCAAAGTAGACGGTTTCAAGGTATTCCCCTCGCCCATTCCCTGTCCCTCGCCCGCGCTCAACCACCCTTTTCTCTTCTGTCAGGCATCCGAGATCATTTCCAGACTCAACTCCACCTTTGATGGCTTCACCGACGCCCAGCGAGCCGCCCAAATCAAAAAGGTAAAACCTCTCCCCCAACCAACCTGACGCATCCTCATCCGCACTGACAACCCAACCCCACCCCCAGACCGGCGCCATCTTCGAACTGCGCATCACTAACGACAAAAAGCAAGAAGGCGTATGGACTATCGACATGAAGGACAAGGGGACGGTCTACAAGGGGCCCGTACGTGCGCCCGCAAAGCCGAACGTGACGCTCTTGATGAGCGATGCGACGTTTGAGCAGGTCGCGGCTGGCAAGGTGCGTCTTGCGTTCTTTTTTTTTATTTCTTCCTTTCCATCTTCTTTTTGCTTGGCGCCTGGCGTTTTCGGTGCTGGCTCTGTTGGCGTTACAGCGCTGGGGTCAAAGACGTTTATAGACGGGTTTGTCTGACGTGTCAACCCCTTTTTTGAACAGCTGGACGGTCAAAAAGCGTTCATGACAGGAAAGCTCAAGACTAGAGGCAACGTCATGTTGGCACCCAAACTCAGTGCAGTACTCGAAGTGAGTTACAGTTCTCCAGATTGGGCCGCCGAGTGGGGTCGTTCATGTATGCCCAATAGACTGCCAGAGGCAAGGCCAAGCTCTAGATTATTCCTTAAGTGCGCCGCTCAGACGCACCATGTATCTATTTGTTGTATTCACCGTCCGTCTTATCCATCCAGAGTGGTGATCAGGTCTCATTATACAACCCAAGTCTGGTATTATTTCCAACGGTAAATGCGCGTGAGGTGGAAAAAACGAAGTGGTGCAGAGAATCAAAGAACGAACGTGGTCCATGTGTGTTGAATATGAGACCATAAGATATCTAGCACAAGCAAGATCAAAACATCCCTCCGAATAACCCGCGCTGACGTCTTGGGGTTGGCTGGGAATCTGGTCGGAGTGTCGAGAGACTACTGAGCTGCTTCATCACCTGGAGGTCGCACGTGAGCACGCGAAGGAAGCGAGGAGATTGGGCATAGTCACCTCTTCCAGCTTATCTTTTCGCTCTTGAAGTTCTAGGTGACGTCGTACCACCGGGTTCTCTCGCGCAAACTGGACGATTTCGTTACGGTCCAGGTCGTAGATCAGCCGCGAGTCAATCTCACGGGGGAACTAGCAACCAGTTCAGAGGTCGGATCTCAAATGCATACACGGGAAGGGACTGACCTGATAGAAGAAGTGGTCAAGAAGCTCGATGTTGATGAACATTGTCGACGTGTAAGCCAGTTTGTTTGCCACGACATCAAGGAAGACCTCGGGACACAACACGTCATTTTCAGGGCCACCTTTACAACGTTTTGACTTGAGTGCTGCGAGACGAAGCTTTAATACGGACAGCCTATCGCTGTACATCGTCGCGTGTCGTGCTGTCAAACATGTCAGGGTGAATTCACGAAAGCCCAACGTGCGTCTCACCGTCCAAGATTTGTGCAGGGGGGTATCGATACGAGTCGGGCTCCTCAGCAGGTCCTTCATCCTCTCCGGTAAGCCGCTTGTTCTTCCTCTCCTGCGCCCGTTCCTCCAGCCCTTTCACGTAACTCATCAACCCATTCAGTCGCCTGCTCCCTCCAACCTTCTTCCTGATCTCCTTGAGCTTGGTCTCACACATCGCGGCCTCCTTCTCGAACGAGTCCACCGCACGCCCACGTCCCTGCTCCCACTCGCGCTCGTCCACATCCACCTCATACTTGAACGGCTTGATGCAATTCTCCACCTGATCCGATGTCATCCCAATCCGGTCCCTCAAGATCATGTGCGAAAACTCCACGAGTCGCTCAGCTGCATGGGGATGATGGTTGAACGGCTCTCCAACAGCAATCGAGTCAATCAACGCTCTCAGCCCGTCCGCAACGAGAAGCGTCGAATCCCGCCCGACACCCGATTTCGTCAGCAGTGACGAAGCAGCCTCGAGCTTGTGTCGCCAATACGGGTCGACGTCGCCGGCTTTCAACTTGGGATCAGCCCCGAGAGCGCCCAGTTCGGGTGCGCGCTTGTCGAACCAATACAGTTGCTCGAGCACGTCCATGACCTTATCGTCGAGCATGGCTTTGAGCTTAACGCGCACTTCGGGCTTGCGGAATTGCGAGGAGAGGTCCTTGAAGCGCGCTTTGAGGGCATCCACAGTTTCGGCGACGTAAGACTCGGCCGTTATACGCCTGTCATTATACTGGACTTTGAATTGATAGGTGGCTTCTTCGAGCTCGAGTTGAACTGCATTGGTGATGCCGTGGAGGGAAGAGGCCATGCTCGATTCGAGGACCTCCATGAGACGACGCCGGAGGGTGTCAGTGCCTACCATCAGGGAAGAGGACGCGCCAAAGTGATCTGTGTGATTTCTGAAATAGTCTTCTTCGTTCCGTTTGACGAGGGCGCCAGTAGAAAGAGAAGAGGGCTTTGCAACGGATTTAGCGATGACACCGACGTAACCGAGATGGAGAGGGTAACGGTTCCCTTCGAGGATGCTGACGCCTTGCTCGGGAGGGACAAGGTCCATCTTGGTGACGACGCCGATGGTGCGCAAACCCAAGGGATCTACTTTGCGACTGGCGCGGAGCGCGGGGGAGTTTGCAAGATCAACGTCTGCGGCACAAACAGCGAGGATGATGTTGGGTTCACGGATGTACTTTTCACAAAGGCCGGCAATATTTTCTTTGAGAGAATCTGGCTGGTCCATGGATGCGATTTGAATGTAGCCGGGCAGGTCGATGAGAGTGAGGTCTGGGACATGAGGACTATATATACGGAGGTCAATCGGCTCATTCGAAACGGCCTCGGAAGCAGGTACGGCGAGGTTCAAGTCGGTGAGGGTCTGTTGTATCTGGGTAAAGTTGGTGATTTTACCGAGACCGAGCGCTGGGAACTCCCCATATTCTTCTGGGGTGTCGCCGTTGGCGTTTCGGGGAGTATGTATAAGAGTGAGTTCAATGGGACGCCTCGTTACCATGTTGTTACCCCTGCGACAGAGGGGTGAGTGGTGGTGACAAGGGCGAGTAAATGACTGACTTTGGGAGGAACGTGTGACCAACGATAGCCTCGAGAACGGAGCTTTTGCCTGAGCTCTGGCTGCCAATGACGACGATACTGGGTAGTTTGAGACTGTCACTTTGGTCGATGCTGAGTAGCATTGTCCTTATTTCGATAAGCTTCTTGGTGAGATGCATGAGACCGTTTTGCCTGGTGTCGTTGGCCTTGGTGGAATCGGAGGGGGCAGACAATGTTGCGGCGACGAGGGCAGCGATGGTGGCATTTTCCTCTGGAGATCTGTTGCGTGAATTTCCCGAGTCTTGAGATGAAGAACCGTGGTCGTGATGGGTAGAGTCGTCAGAGGAGAAGAGATCTTTGAGGAACTGGGGTGTTTCGATGTCGGGTAGTTTCACGTCGGACACGCGGGCAGAGATGGACTTGAGACCGTCGGAGGCCGAGTCGACAAAGCCCGTAGCGACATCTTGCACGGTAGAGATCCAACCGGTTGTCTTCTCGCGCAGCTCTGCGGCGGGGTTTGTAGGGGGAGGATGCAGGATGAAATGGACATACCTTCGAACTTGTAGTTTGCATAGCCCAGCCCGCCCGCGCCGATAGTGATGCCAGCGACGGGGACGCGGAAAGCACGAACTATGAAGCGGGGGATGGAGGAGTAGGAGATGGTGCGCACATGGAGACGGCGAAGAGAGGTGGGTGGGGGAACATCGCGGAATCGTAGTCGGACTGGGTTGGCGGTGTGGAGGGTCGCAAACTGGCGGTGTACTGGACGGGTACGGTGAGAGGGGGCGATATTGCGTGGAAAGAGTCGACGGGTGAACGACATGGCAAACACAAGAAAAGCGGCTGGGTGTGATCATCTGACGACCTACGGAACTCCGCAACACTCACTATTAATGCACTTGAGCCTCTACCACCACCATGTAGCCTCATGTCCCTCCCTCCTCCCCCTGGCATCTACGTCCCCGCAGTCCTTTTTTTCGACGAGAACGGAGACTTTGATGTCCCTGCCATAAAGGCACACGTCCTCCGGCTTGCAAAGGTACGCCATCTTCCCCGCTCCATACCCCTCTTGTCACCTATCTCTCAAGGGTGGTATCACCGGCATCGTCGTGCAAGGCAGCAATGGCGAAGCCCAGCACCTCTCTCACGACGAACGCAAGCAGGCCATCTCCCTCACTCGTCAGACTCTCGACGGGAATGGCTTCCAGAACGTCGTCATCATCGCAGGCTGCGGGGCTCAATCTGCAAGGGAGTCCAAGAAACTATGCTCTGATGCCGAGGAGGCTGGCGCAGACTACGTCCTTGTTTTGACCCCCTCCGTATGGCCTGCCCAGATGACCAGGGACGCCATTCTCGCATTCCATCGTGACGTACGTACATCTCATCTCATCCTGACCTGTCACTCAAAACCATCTCAGGTCGCCAGTTACTCCTCCCTCCCGTACCTCGTCTACAACTTCCCCACCGTCACAGCAGGTCTTAACCTCGAATCAGACATCATCCTCGAGCTGTCCGACCACCCCAACATTGTCGGCACAAAGCTCTCGTGTGGCAGCATTGGAAAACTCCACCGTCTTACCTCTGCCAAACCTTCCTCAGAGTTCGCCACCCTCGCAGGTGTCTCAGAGGTCCTCCTCCAAGGTCTCTTGTCTGGCAGTGCAGGCGCTATCGCTGCGCTTCCAAACATCGTTCCCAAGCTCCACATCAAGTTATATCAACTCTATCAGGATGGCAACATCAAAGAGGCCATGGAGTTGCAGGCATTGTTGGGCCAAGGTGACTTTGCAACTAAAAAAGTTGGTGGAATCGGTGGAATCAAGGCTTTGGTCGCCAAGCATTGGGGCTACGGCAAACCCTGCGTCAGGAGTCCCCTTCAGGTCGCAACTCCTCAGCAATTGAGTGGCCCCTATTTCGAAAAGCTAGAGGAATTGATTGCTAAGGAAAAGGCCCTGTAGGATTGCTTTTGTATGTTTCCGCATCAACCAACAGACGAAATCAACGCTGTCATCCGTCACCTGACCCACGTGAGCGATCAGAACCTTTTATCCATGAACCACAACTGCCAGCGTCTAAAGCCCGTTTGTGCGAAACACCCGGTCATGAGATGCGACTGTCGGCAAACTGTCATCCTCGCGTGGGGTACACGGTCAGTTGAAAAGGTCACGATGAGCAAGTACATGTGCACACTAAAGTTGGAATCAGAAATATACCCACCGTACGCACGCCGGCCCATGCGGGCGCAACAGCGGCCCGCCCAGGATCAATCGGTCACTCTGCGCCTCTATCTCGGTATCAGTTCCTGAACGCCAATGTCTGAAAACTCGCACACTTCTCGTCCCCACGACAAACCCGATGAGAGACTTGATTTCTGAAACTTTTGACACCGAGAGCGCCATTCATGCGCCGGGTATGGAATGCACTGATGATCGCACGTCCCGTACTGTCCGAGTCTCTCCACATTCCGCGACGGGAGGCACAACCATCCGTACTTGCCAAGTATTCACGTACGAACACAATCCAACTCTTTGACGTCCGAAATCTCTCAGGGGCTCGAACGAGGTCACCATTGCGAGCGGGGATCACCACCAGCCCCGGAATGGAAGCACGCCCAGCATCGACCATGGTGACCTTCCTTTAATTGACACATTCCCATAGCACCATGATTAATTGAGAGAATGAGCTGGCAATATGCTGCGCAGCTCAAGGCAAGAGACACATGAATCTGGTTAGGAAACCAGGTGAAGAGCCCTGTTGTGTATCGGTTTGCGTGAGATTCGTGAGCGGAGGTCGTTCATCCTGGTTCTGGTTGACAAGGTTATACCCGTTGAATGTGATGAGGAATGGAACAACCAGGACGGCATTCAAGTTGCCCTTCCGTTCGCGAACAGTCTGGGGAACTCGATCCGAGTGTCCTATCAGCGAATCGATCTTTGCGCGTGCGAGGTCGATGTCCGAAAGTCAATCTGCCAATGTTAAAGATTGACATGGGAGAAACTCTAGAAGAGGAAGTGTACAGTCTGGCCATGTTCAAAAGGTCCCCTTCGTGGCAGAATACCATTCACTAGTGGCAATCGTTGTTAGATTAGTGAACATGATGATGATAGACCGGGTGAAGCGTAGATAGCAATTGTCTCGTTGAATGTGCCCCCCGGCGGTCGTTGACAATCATTGATTGAATTCACGAACGTTTCCCAACAGACAGCGCCACAATTCTTGAAATGGGAGTCGATTACTGTCGAGTTTCCACTCCGACGTGCTGCACCGTCGCCCCCTCGCTGGCACTTCAAAGCTTCACTTTCCACCTCCCCGTGGATTGTTCGTCTTGAGCAGCGACTAAACCAACGATGAAGTACATAGAATTCCCTGAATTAACCCGCCTCGCCCAGGCTCTCACACACGAGGGCCCAGAGTGCTCCGTCCACACCAGATTCGAAGCGTACAGCTGCAAGAACATCAAACGTGACAAGAAGCTCTTCAAGTCCCTCGAGCACGCCTACAACGACGAGTTGTCTCATTCACCCCCTCTCCCTTCATGGCTTGACCGTGAGCCTGAAGAAACCCCTTTCGGCCCCATGGACAAGCATGCCTCCCGCAAGACCCTCTACCTTCTCATAGCCACGCTCAACATCGCCTTTCCCGACCACGAGTTCTCCGACGTACGCCCTGCACACTTTCACAAAGAGAAGAGTGGAGCCACCGTGCTCAATTCGCTGAGCACCACTCTGTTATCTCCTCACCGTGGCGGTGTCAGGGCGCCGCGCACTTACTCGGCGTATCCACCGACGTCGCCCACCTTTTTCCCGTCCTCTGTCCCAACTTCCTCATCATCATCACCCCTGATCCAGACTCTATCGAGTCCATATGCGCCACCCCAAATACAGTCAGGAACTCACCCAACGCTTTATCGCATATTGGATGAGGTTATTGGGCTGCCCGACTGTCAGGTGTTCTCCTACTCACCTGACATCGATTCCGATCCCCACGCCAATGACTACTCCGAGGACGAGGACGATGTCGCTTCCGTCGCTGACGAATACTCTTCAGACGACATCGACGAAGAGGCCACATTCGAGTTTGATGAATATGACGTCGACAGGTCCTCTTCCCCTCGACACCGCCCCAGTTCCCGCAGCGCCGACGCGGGTGACCGACCGCCGCGCATATCCTTCCGCAACTATAGTAGCGGTAGTAGCAACGACGCCTCTCCGCTGCGCTCGGACTTTCCGCATGTCCGTTTGAAGCGCCGAGATGGCGCTGTGCTCTGGTCTTCCCACTGGTTCTTTTTGAACCCGAAATTGAAGCGGATATTGTTCATCACTGTGTGGGCGCGCACGCGACGTGCGTTCGCGTGGGGTGACGAGGACGAGTTGCCAGGCTTTGAGAACGATATTGGGTACAGCGCCGCGAGCGAGCGATTTCTGGGATGGGAAGGCGGCGTTGGCGCTGGAGCACGTGCGTTGGGGCTCAGCGCGTCCGCCTAGGTGGGGTAAGTCTTGTTCCTTGGCCTCACCTTCGTTGCTCAACCTTTCTAGCATGCGACCCCGCGAATCACGGACGAACCCTTTTTCATATTTCATTCTTGCCCGTCTTTGTTAACCACAGGCTGGGTTTATTCACGGACGCCTTGCTTGCGTTCGTCAAGTCGTCTCCTTGCGTCTCCATATTTGCTTATATGCAATCGATATCATATCAGTCGAGGACCACCTATGCTATTCACATATTTTCACGTACCTCGTGGCCGTCGCTGGCGAGTCCCTATAGTGTATTTATTTAGGTATCATACCGAACGGAGTCATACTTGCAACCCGTGAGTCATGGCATTAGTAGACCGTGATCGAGGTGACTCGACGCGATGATCACTGGTGTACGATGCATGGCCGCATCTGCCTAGCGGTTGCGAGCGATTCGAAAGGGCCCGAAAATGTGGAGGGGATGCGCATGATACAGTTCGTGTCAGTGGGTAAGTAGTCGGTACTGCGATTCCGCATCAGCCTTGAGGGCGAAAACACGATACCATCGGATGGTGTGCGATCGTCATTGGGGCGTCGGTGGGCGTCACGAAGCGAGGTGACCACCGATGGCATCCGAGATGGAAACCGATCTTCACCTGGTTGACCCGTCATCGCATTGGGCACGCTAGAGGGTACATCTAGAGGACATCCAGAAGACTAGAATGTTGATGGGAAGCGCGACGTCTTGGATGGCCATCGCTCAGCCTGTCATGTCATGGTGCATGTCCAAAAAAAAAAAAAAAAGAAGACGACGAGGAATAAATGTATCAGATGGTCAAGATTGTGCATATGCGACAAGTTCCTTGATCAATGGAGCGGAACCAAATCATCCTCCGACAGTTACACGCTCAAAATTGCCTTGTTTGTGGTTTCTACCATTTCTCGAAGTTACACACTACAGCCATGTGTACAGGATTTCTCTAGCGCAAACATTGCTGATCCGACAACCACTTCGCAAGATCCCAACCTTCTGTACCGTAAATCCCCGCTAGACACTCCAAAGACATCAATAGATAATCGTGTCGTAACTGTTGTATCCCGAATACAGTAGACTTTCTCATAATGCATAGCATCGGGAGCAACAAAAGTTGATGCACTATGAGGTTGATGCATTATCTAGCACATTATGGCAGGGAGAAAGCTCTACTGCAGCTCCCTGACACTACGCATTATGAGACAGTCTACTGTACCTGGATTTAGCTGGTCACCAGCTCTGGCTGGCGCCTCATAGCTACCCTGGGACTAAATGAGTATGCGAGGATATAAGAGAGTATACATTAGCAGAGAAGCACCTCGAAGATAATGTTCTTGTATCCCAGCGGCTAGATGGAGTTTCTCGAGAGATGTCCGCAGCCCTAGATGCGTAAAATACGGTTTTGGCTAGATTAAACCGGATGCGAAGGACATACTTTCAAATCAAGACATCCTGGAACCCTTCGCAGCTCTCGCACTCGTCTGCGAGTGATTCCTCAGAGATACGCGTGAGGACTCTTTGTACATAGGTAGATAATGCTTCCCAGACGTTGTCTAGTCCGGTCTTCAATGCTATTCGCTGCCCCAGGATTCGAGCCGTCTTGCTTCTCGCCCAATGTGGGATCGTCCATCTGATTTGACAGCGAGAGATCATCAGGGCAAGTCGGAACGACAGCCGTATCAACGTCGAGTGCCGTGGTGCAGACTGGGGAGTCAGGAGGCGAGACCGCAACCGACTTGTCGTCTTCTTCTGCCTCGTCTTCTTGATCGGCCGAGTAGAAGAAAATGCTGTCGACCTCCTGGGAAAATGCACCGTAACAAGATGCTCGAGGATTCACTAGCGTCCGGTGTGCGGCAGAATCTACTAACGAATCATCGGAGGAATGCGAAGAAAGCCCCAGAACGGGGGTGGCTAGCTTTCTCTTCATATCCCAAAATGCTTGGTTCATCGCATCTTGCCCTTGTGACTCATAAGTCCACCTCTTGACCTGAACAAAACGAGAAGTTGTCAAACTGTTGCTCGAGCTCTTCATCTGAAAAACCAGGCGACTGGACAGGTCTTTTCAGCGCCACAGATCCAAACAGACGGTGTGTGACGGTCGTTCGATTGGCCACGATGATCGCAGATGATGCTGGGGAAGACACCATAGAAGAAGAAATGGGATGAAGCGAGGGTAAGTCGACGAGATTGCTGGAAGATTGAGGTACCTGCAACGGGGAAATAGCAGGAGAGCGATCCGAAACCGATTGAACGAGAGCCTGGCAGAAGTCGTGCCTAGCCTCCTCGATCGTTTGATCAGGGAGCGCACGGCGTTGGGGAGACAGTCGTTCAAAGTTCAACCAACTTTGGACAACAACAGTCAACCAACGATCTTTGTCCTCGTCCTGTTCGTCCGACGGGGCAAGGACGGAATTGGGCAATGAAGACGAGGAATGCAGGGAGCTGAAAGTGCCGACACTAAAAACTGTCTTCGTAAAAGTCGAAAAAGCAAGCTCTATAGAAATCGAATCGCTGGGCGTTCTGGCGGGTTCGACTCGTTGCTTCGGGGATGCGCTGTCGAAAAGTTGTTCAAGGTCCTTCTTTGCCCACTTGACGTTCCGAGCGATGAGTTCTTTCGGTTTCAGATGGGGCTACAATGCGGTAGGTTCGTCAGGCAGCCCGGTGTGACATCATCCAGCTATGCATACCATGGACTTTCCCTTCGGAACACCAGCGTTCCTCAGGCTCTGCATACTAAGCTCGGCGAGCCACCTCCCGTGGGTGTCACCGGCAGGAAGGTCGGGTGAATGAACGAAATGCTCAAATGAGGCGTGTTTATTCTTGATCAGCAAGACCGTATCGAAAAACGAAGAGAGGTGGGAGTCGCAGAACATGGCAAAGATGGTAGAAAACGGAGGGAACGCGGGACGTGAGGGGAAGAAGAGATGCGCGCCTGGCATTTAAATACCCAGCGACTGCCAGCTGCCCGAACATGGCCACGGTGCTGGAATGCTACGACGTCAGAAATGCGAGTGAGATGACGACATCGTCGTAAGTCGTACTCACTTGTGTTGAAGACGAGTTGGTTAATAACGCAAAGCCTGGATACACGCCCGAAGGCTTAGGACAGTAAACCTCATCTCTGTCCTCGTACGGGGCGTGCGAGTACGCGTCCTTCTGAGGGCCACACTTCGACTCCCTGCAAGTTTGTGGGACGCGACACCAGCTGCAATCGTTATCAGGTCTCGAGTCTACCACTGGCACGTACCTAACACTCTTGCCGAACAATCACTACCACCTATCTCCCATTTCCTGAGCCCGTGCAGGACGAATGGCTTGCGCTATTGAATGCAGGTTTTGTACTCCCGTACTGCATCTCCTTCAAGCTAACCAGGCTGCTTCTGGTCCTCGAGCTGGGTTACTTGAAGCAGTCCAACAGTTTTCTTCGCTAGTGAGCTGAGTGACTGTGTCTTTCGTAATCCTCGATCTTGTGAGTAGCAAACGTTCTCCTGCCAAGACCTGAGTGACAAGAACCCACTCATTCAGTCGGGGTCTAGCATCAATCAAGAAGGTCGACGAGTCACCCACCAAAGTCATCATTCCCGCGAGTAGATTTTCTGCCGAGGTTGAAGTCGGCATTACTCGATTACATTCCGTCCATCCTAAGTCGGGTACAATTATGTACGCTACTCGTCGTTCGTCAACGCAAGAATTGTGCGAAAGCATACGGAATCTGGTCTGCCAGCATACACTCTCCAAGAACTTGTCAATATGGGTGAACTTAGTTGGAAGGAACGCACTTCAGTATCACGACGCAACGACGACGTGTGTAGAATACCCACTAATTCAGGTTTTCTGACCCGCGTCGCAACCATCGCATCTTCGTTTGCGTGTGCGGTAGCAAGCAGGACAGAAACGGCCATCGCAGGAGTCGCATCGTTGCAGTTGTATACACGAACTACAGAACGTCTTGCTGCAGCCCGCACATCGCGTGCCTTCCAGGCATGACCCACAGATCCTCCCCATGCAATGACTGACATTGCATTCTCCTTCGAGTGTCACCCCCTCCGCCGCGTCTGGTCCTGAACAAGGACTCCAGTCTTCTTCTACACAGTCATTGCACAACGTCGTGCGACCGCACTCGGCGCAAAATTGGATGTACTCGCACTCGTAGACGCAATAAAACTGTCCGCACCGTGGGCACTCCTTGAAACAGTTTTCCGTCGTGGATGTCTTGCAGTCGTCGCAGATCCAGCACTGCTCGCATGTGCACCAGAGCCCACCTTCCGGAGAGCACGATTGGCAGACACTGCTATATCCACCTACTCTTGACCAACATTTTCCGTTAGAGCAATGGGGCCGGTCCTGGCCCCCAATGCAAGAAGAACACCCGATAGGCTTGGTTGGGTGTTCTCGTGCGCTACTTGGTATTCGACGGAAGTAGTGCCTCAGTGACCTGTTCAAACCATCTTTTGGTCGACCTAGGCACCATGTCAATTCAAATTGACAGAACCAGAGGTTGCAATCGGGACATTGGCCAAGCGACGGAATGCCTTTCGCACTTTCCAGGCACGGGAGACACGCGGACGTGGAAACATGATGGGAGCACGACCGGAAAGGGATGAGTCGAGAAGCGGCACAATCTCTGTTCAAGCACATGATGGCGTGACACGATGTGCACGGCGCCGTCTGGGTCTCGCATAGCGGGCATCGTCTGTGGGTGTGAGAGGAATCGGGGTCTGGGAATAATTCGGCGGGGAACATGTCATTGCATTCGAGACGTTCAAAAAAGTCCTGATATTCGTCAGTCTGATATTCGGTACGGGAGACTATGGCCCCACCGTCCAAGCAAGGTTCTCTTGCAGTTGGCGTGCCCTCTCTCTCGCCTTCTTCCTCTTCCACACGTCTTGCAGATATGGCTTGATCTCTTCCTGAGCATATTCGATCTGCTCCGGTGCGATGGGAAGACTGGGCTGACCCTCACACTCCGCAGTCTTTGTTTGAAAGTCGATGACCACTTGCTGGACTTGCATGGCAGGCGTATTTTGGTGCAAGACAGCTTTAACCGGGAAAGGTTCAACATCGGTATTTCCGACGGGGTAGAGTATGCTTGCATAGCGAGTCCCGACGCCTAGAGTAATGCTGGATGGGTCGCCGAGGCCAGCTTGCTGGTCGACAAGCGCGAAAGCGCGATCAGCGAGCTCGGCTAAGCACCGAAATGTGCTCTCCGTGCGCGCGGGAGCGACGATATCAATGAAGAACGCACCCAACGGCTGTTCGGGTTGAGACATGATGATTAGAACAATATCTAGTAGCTGGTCTAAGCCACTTTCGGGCATCCTCGGACATCGGAACACGTGAACCGCCAATGTTGGGCAGAAATGGCCCCTTTTCCTTTGAATGCTCCAGTTTTTTAACATACAAAACACTATGAACCCTGTATTATACCTGGGACATATCGTTTCGGAACAGTCATTGTGGTGAACCGGAATTGCTCTGTTGCCTAACCTATATTGAAACTTGACCGGTTGATCAGCGTGTTCCAGGGTCGCAGCGGCGGACTCACATCACAGCGATCATTTTGTTTTCTCTGTCCATCGAACTTCTCACCTTGATTATCTAGCCTCGAACCGGGAGAAGATAACCAAGTCAGGATGCGTGGTTTGCAAGGTTACAAACGCTGCGTCAAAGTCACCACTGTGGTCATGGTCTGATCCGCTTTCATCCGACGTATTTCGGCCTCAGGCTTGATATGATTGATGCTGATGAGCGCAGGGGATGTAGTATCCGAGATCGGTGGCTCAAGACCATTCAGCCAGGTGACACTGGGTAACAATTGCGATGGCTTTGCCTTGGGATGCGTAACGACGACCTCCTCGAAAAGGCTCGTTTATAGTATCGCGGCGTTCCACCACAAAGACAGAGGAATCTCGCCAACCGAGCCTGCGGTCGACTTCTCGTCGAAGGGTTATCACTCCGAGGGTAAGATACAGTTTCCCTGGACACGTGCATTTATCAAGGGCGCACCAGTATCACTTGCTTGCCTCCATCTATGTATTACAGCGAACGGCCGGAAAGTCTCGTAGGTGGATGCGTATCACTTCGAACACTGTCAAGTGTGCCCCTGTCAGTTACCACCACACGCCATCAGCAACAGCTTGTTTTATGAGCAGTGGTTATGTACGTTGCACCGACTTCGAACATACCCAATTTGTTTACGGTACGTCGAAACTGTTGAATGACAAAGTGAAAACAAGTGTGTACTAGTATTAAATAACAGCGAGGTATCGCGAGAATGTTACGGTATGTGTAGTACCATCAAGTCAAGCGAATATATCATCGTCGTCGTCCCTCACGACAATAGCTGCCTCATTATTGTACCCAACTCGGAACTGCGATCCGTCTACCCACCGCTTCCACGCCGCAACGAAACCTTTCTCCAGATTCTTGACCCATCGCCGGGTGTCAAACAGAGGTGTGGTTTCACGAGTAAGAAAAAGACACCGACGGAGATGCAGGAGCTCCGAGCCCTCCGAACCGAATTCTATCTCTCCTCCGTTCGGTCCAATGGAAAGCCTTTCGATGTTGGAGCCCCAGCACGCCGAAGCAAGCGTGACCGCGCGTTCCTCATATTCTTCCCTGCTGTGAACCACCATCTGTTTCCCCAATCCGGTGGCGTATGCGAGACTGGCTGACACACGGGAAGCCATTTTATGCCTGTGACTTGGCCATAGACAAGCTATGATCGGAGTGCCAGACCAAAGCACGCTGTACATGGTGTTAAGACATGGTATTGCTCAGTTCACAGGCAAGATACATACTCAGCAGCGATAGTGTGAGCGCTGCACTATTTTCGAGCACAACGGGGGAGACCTCTGTTAGAATGATTTAATCGGAACAAAAATAAGGCCCACCTCAGCGGTGTCTAGAACAAGGTCAGGTACACAGCACCGAGCGATGTGAATATCTTTTGTGGCAACGTCCGTGAACCTGATCCGAGAAGCAACTTCGGCCCCTGCCAATGCCACCGCAGTCTGCAGAAGATTGGACTCTCCCGCAGCAGGAAAACGAAGCAACCAAAGTATACTGCGTCGAACTCGGGAGAGGATGCGTAACCACGTCCAGAATATTATCTGGGGTGATTCGTGAGTTAATTTACTCAGTAAGTGATGCCTAACTTACAGGATCGATCTTGTAGAGCTAAATGTCATTCATCAGTTTCAATAGATGCCAAGATCAATCATCATACGATACCTGGTTGAAGTTGGCAAATATGATGACATCCCTATGCGTTATCAGCGATCTGCGTACGGAGTGGACGTCCAGGTAGCAACTCACTTCGGCAGGTCAGGGAATATCGTCGCTCTGAGCTGTTCTCGACGCCGCAGCTCATCTAGCCAGCGAGTCGATGCCATTTCCAGTTTAAAACTGGATGGGCTGTGGGACTGCTGATGGTCCGTTACAAAGTATGTGTGCTACGTCGTGTGTCAGCACTACGATAACAGGCGATGATGTTCTAACTTACGGGCATATAAATTGGGCATTCAGTGCTGGAATTTCGAAACCATCAGTTCAGGTATGTCTTCATTCGTTTTGATTACGCACTAGATCCAGTCGTTGTCGGGCGACGCTGGGTCGCTCCCTTCGTTGACCGGAACCCCGACGTCCGGCGACATCTCGTTGGATGACCTAGCGTCCGAGGATCGTCTACGGACAGCGCAAACTTGAACAAATAGATCTGGGGGGCAGGCGATCGGATCGCACACGAGGTAATCGCACCAACCTATACCCGTGTCAAGACTTTGACGCTAAACAACGGAAACGCAGACGGACCCGCTGCTAACGTGCCCGCGAACCCCATCAAAGATATCTGAACGGGAGATAGTCTCGCAGCGAAGATTTCGTTTCTTGAACCCTTGGTATAGCCACCCAGGTTCACGACTGGGAAGAAGTCATGTAAAACCATTCTGGAATGGTCAGGTCACTTACGAATGTGAATCTGGTCTTGCATGATTCTCTTTATTATATCATTGATTGGCCAAGACGAGACATCGTTAAAATGAAACTCGGTTTGACGTTCGTAATGCTCTCGATAAGACGATCCATCTGTAGGGCTTGTAGCGTAGAGGAAGACATTAAACCGTTTCCTGTTGTGCATCGTGAAAACGGATTTCATGAGATGTGTCAATGGGTGGTCACTACCAAAGATGATGTTACTTGGGAAAGATTCAAGTAGAAAACACCCACGTGAAATCACTCGACACATAGCCAACGTTTATTCTGCCACGGAATGGCGGAGGCGGCGCTGGGGGCACGGATAAGTTCCTGCCGAGGTGGGTAAATGCTGTGAAGGACGTATGAAGTGCATTTCTATGCGCAATTAGTCGAATAGTTCGAGCCGTCAGCGGAAGTGTAAACTGCGAAAGTCTCGTGGAAGAGTTTCCCCCGATTGAATCGATGGACTGACCGTGTGGAATGGTAAGATTAATGGCAACCTGGGGGATTTCATGGTCGAAATGAGGCCAGAATTTGGTATTGTCATATTTTCATAAACGCGTGTGACGTTTGCATGGTCAGAGTGATAAACCTGACCGTGGGTCTTGATGTACAATAAATGTTGGGTTCGAGTTTGGTACCACTCCATGAGGCGTATCAAAAAGCTAGCTTCTCCACGAGACCATGTTAGTCGAGTGGGGTCACCTTGAAGGAAATACCTAAAGCGGATTTTCCATGCATTCTCTTCGAGGGGAGGAAGTTGTCCTGAGTAAGCGTTCCGGACCAGAGCCATCAAATCGTCAAGTGAGTGTGTGCTGAGCAGGTTTGTGGTTTGATTTTGCGTATCCGATAGCTGTTTCTCGCAAGCCTCTATCGCTTTCTGTATCCAAGTAGCTAACGACACCTTAATTATTCCTCGTTTGATGCGCGTCATTCGACTCACCTCGCCCATTCCAATAACAAACCGCATTCATCGCCTGGCTCAGTCCACAGTACGCATCGACGAAATCAGGATTCACTGAGATTACCCGTTGGTAGTATGGGATTGCCTCAGCATATTGGCCCTGTGGAACGGTAAGGCCTTGAAACAGTATCAAGAACGAAGGGCGGAACTAACCAAGTCCCTCAAGGTATTGGCCATGTTCACTAGGGCAATATCAAGTTCAGGGTGGCAAGCCAGCGCGTGGTTGAAGACCCTTCAGTGATGAACATCGAGTTGGATCAGTGGGATGCAAAAAAACCATTCAAGTTTGGAAGCGCACCCAATCGCACGGGTCATGTGTCCGGCATCCTTTAAGAGAGACCCAAGATTTGAAAGCAGATGAGGGTGGGATGGATCGAGTTGCAAGCCTCGTTCGTAGTACAGTCGGGCAACTTCACGGGAGCTTGTTTGTTCACCATGTATGCTTGCAGCCACTGCCCCAGAACCAAGGCCGCACAAAATAACGCCAATATCATTCAAGGTAGAAGCATTGGGAAAGAGCGATGCTGCGAGATAATGCATGACGAGAGCCAACGCATCAACCGTGCAAAAAGGTTTATCGGATATGCTGAAGAGTTCGGTGGTATGAGACCCTTGGAATCCGCGGGCGAGACATAAGAACACAGATGCCATCGCCATATTACTCTCTTGACAGTGTTGCTCGTCAGAGAAATTGGCGGGCAGCTGTGCGGCTTGGATTGCAGGTAAATAACCCTTTTTCGAGGAGAATATGAAAGTTGACAGTTGATGTATTTGGTCGGGGAGCAAGATGACATTGGGCAAGGTACCCGTTGTTGGGTCGATCAGCAGTCGTATTAAGTCATCGCCAGCGTCGTGAACTGCTTGAAGGATGTCGAAGTTTGGATCGCCGATTTGAGTAAAAACATTTGGAAGGCTAGTGAACGCTAAAGCGTGTATTGTGGAAGTAGAGACGGATGAGGAGTGGACAAAGGACAAGGTCATTGCAGTCGCCCAAGCCGCGACAATGACATCGCGAAAGGCTAGCTTAGTAGCCTTGGGTAAATAGTACGACTCTGGCTTCTGAATGGCAATCTCGATCGCGTGCATGTAACATTGGGTTGTAGCTGGAATGGTGTTGTCAATTCTGTGCATGAGGTTTCCGATATTTACTAAAACGTTGAAGAGGCGACGGATGCTGCGCGGATCGACTACGGCTGTCAGCCAAACATCATCGGACAAAAGTTGGCTGCAGGTGTGCCGACATATGTCGAGGGTTTTCTCCGGGATGGATGGGGAAACCAGCAATGTATTGAGAACGGTGTCCTGCGAGGGAAGTCAACACGCGACCTCCGATAAAGGTCAGGCGAACCAAAAAGTCCCAGTCAGGGGAAGGATGTGTTAACGATTCTAGACCGTTGGTTAGCTCAGACAACGAAGACATGGGTGGGGGTATGAGACAAGAACATTGAAAGAGAGTTGATGTTGGCAAGCGAGAAGGGTTGCAGCAAACATGAAAAGGGACTGCCGTTCCGTAAACAAGACACTCATTCCTGTGTAAGATTGATATGAGCGTACAACTTTGGAAGACGGTGAGAGATTGTGGAGACGGAGGGGCTCGGCATTTCGGCAGCCATGTGCAGTGTGTCCCTTCATAAGGGGGACACCCCAGATTCTGACAACCGATCATCACCGTGGGTACAATTCGCTCCACTAGCTTCATATGCACGCCCCACCTTATCAACCACGGTGGAACTGCTCGTGCGATGCAGACACTATTCTACAGGCTTGAAAATTTTACAGGAGATAGGTATGTGGCATGAAGGACAACAAAACAACCCGTGTTTGATAATAAGTTGTACTTGTAACTCGGAAATATGACTCTCAAAAGCATGAGCCGAGGTAATATAACTAGCCATCAGACCCCAGATCCGAAAGATCGTGCTTATGAATTAAAACCTGGAGGTCACGAGGGTTCTACTCCACGTATCTAAGGGGAAAAAAACCTTACCAGGTGACGCTGGAGTGCTGATTAATGATACATACTGATTCTTAAGGTAGGTGGCAGGAGATTGTCACGCTCCAACAAACTTTAATCTCCTCTTCAACGTGTCGCCGAGTTTCCGCCTTGGAGCCATACATCGGAATGTGAGACTTGAAGCCCCGAACCCTCTCGGAAGTGTGACCCGATGTGACACGCATTTACTAGGTCTCAAACACACATTCAATGACATCTAGAAAAATGACTAGTAGTTAGAACCAACCTGTCTAAACCCATATATTACCAAGAGCCGAAAGGTGTAGCCATCTTTTTCGAAGTTAGGAAGCATATGCCGATTTTTCCGCACACCCGCCGGTGATAGTACATGAAAACAATGCATTTTGGGCGGACAGAGTCAACCTACATTCATCGAATCCTCCGACCGAGATGGATCATCGTCAGTTGCTCTCCTCGGATATCCGCGAAGCTTGTTTTTCAGCGATACCATCATCTCCCTGAACGCTTCCTCCCCCCCAGGATACATCTTTTCCCAAGAACCGCAGGCAGAGTTCGACTCCAATGCAAGATTGAGCAACTCGATGAGATGACCATTGATAGGATCCACGCTCAGCGCCTGACACCAGTCAGTGGTGGTTCATAACGTCTGGAACTAACCATTACCTCATGATACTTGACAATGGCCTGGTCGGTATCCTCAAGATGGTGGTAGACCATGCCGAGGAAGCCGAGTCCCTGAGGGTGTTGTGGCTCTATCTCAAGTACTCGGCTATAATTGATTTTGGCCTTTTCGTAATCTCTATATAAACCGTGAGAAAGAGGCTGTTTGGGCTTGAGGTCCAAAACCTACTTCAGCTTGCGGTAACATGTTCCAAGATTCAGGTACGTGGTAGTCCACGACTTTTGCGACGATTGAGTGACCTGAGCGAGGTCGAGAGATCGCTGGAATAGATCTGCTGCACGCTGGAAACTATCCAAGTTCTTCCAACCCATGCTCCACCGCCAAGTGTATCACTTACTCTCCGTGGGTAAATGCCATGACACCTAGCTCGTTCATCAAAAGAGGGTCACTGTCACACGCAGTATTCGCGGCGTGTAGCGCTTCGTCGGCAAGGGAATGGTTTGATAGCACTATCTGCTCCATCCCAACGAAGAGGAGGGGTAAATGAGACCTACTTGAAATCAACGACAGGTTCCACACGAGCTAGGATATACACCAACCCTACGAACATACGTGCGCACGTAGAATACGCCGTCACCGCATGGTCATGCTCGCCTTCCAAGGCAAAGGTGTGAGCAAAAGCAATCCACGCTGGTCCGAAGCGGGGGTCCATTAAGGAGGTTTTACTATAATCAATCAGTAATGGAGCCCCCTCGCTGCACTGTGAGCGCCAACCTGAAATACTGTCGCGCTTGCGACCATTTGTTCGAACTGAGATAGTATACGCCAACAGCGTACCAGCTTATGGGGTTTTCGGGTTCCTTGTCAACAAGTTCGTGGGCCAAGACGAAAAGCTTGGAGTGCAGATATGATAGATGATACATGCATGCAATGTGCAATGGCATTGTAGCGTCATGAAATGCGACGAGATCAAGGATTCTGTACAAAAGGTAATTATACCTTGGCGTGGTGATTCTCCACAGAAGGAACTTACCTGCTAGTAATTACAAAACAATCTGCCCAGCGAAGTTGAGTGAACAATGCATCTGCAAAGCTGTACAAGATATCCGGGTTATCTGAGAGTTTGAAATCTTCCACAAGGCGTCGCCGAGTAAGGGCATGTTCTTCGGTATGTCTATATTTGCGTAGTCGAGACGTATATATCAATTGGACGATATCTGCGTCCTCTTTAGTCTGCTCCCTGTACGCAAGACCTTGGACGAACTCCCACTCTGGGTAAATATCAGAATATACAGAACGATGTCACTTCTCACACCAACCTTCTTCTGGGGTCATCATCTCTCCACTGATAAGTTGGTTGAACGCATCGTAACATTTAACATCCAAGGTCAAAGCCTCCATAAAACACAGTTTGGCCTGATCTCCGCGATTGAGTTTGAGCATTAAAATGCCTCTCAGGTGACACATCGATGCTTCGACCTAAGTATCTGAGTACGCGCCCGTTGTCAAACTACTCACACACACCTTTATGCCACCGTCCACGTTGGGAACTGACGCGCCACTTCTACCTGTCTGGCATTAGTACCATGCACGCCCAGAGCGATAGACATGAGCACCTGAGTGGCGAAAAGGATTTGCCTCGCCAAGTATCTCAAGGGCATCTGACCAATTACCCTGTCTTACTTGGCATTGTGCTGCGAGGTAACGACAAGCGACACTCATGTCAACAAGCCTAGAGACATTTTCTTGGAGTGCCTCCGGTAGCTTGATCAATCCGGCTGGGCCCATGGGGAGACGAGAGGATGGTTCGAGTTGTGGCTGGGTTTCCTTGCCTTTACCCTTGGTATCCAGGGAGAAGGAACGGGCCGCGGAGGAGCCTGCCATCGAGTGATCGCATCCATTGGAATATGGAGGTTCTGCGATCTGGTTTTTGATGGGAAACGGTCGTGTTAGCAATCTCTCCGCACGAGAGTATTGATGAGTCATGAAGTATGTCTGAGCCAGCCAAAACGCATCATTCGGATCGTCTTTAGAGTATATAGTGAGTGCAACAGAGATGCAAAGTCCACTTTAGGGCATGACGTACTCGTCCAAGAAAGAATCTTGTCCCCCCAGAACGCGGCGGTCTCGTACAGATGCTGCATGAGAGCGTCGTGACGCCATAGACGCATACGGTCCACCACCCCCCATTCATCATCATCATCAAGATCTTGTCCCGTTTCCAAGTATTGGAAGACATCTACTGTATCGTTTGCGAGAGGATGCCGACTGCTGCTGTCCTTCAACCTGCGGTGCCGTCTAGGGGAGGAACGTGGAGAGCTAGGGAGCATCGACCGGTTTGGATCGAGGGCAAGGGGACGCGGAATGGAGGAGGTGCTCATATCACCTACTGCAAACGAGGATATCATAGGTTGTGGGCCAAAAGAAAAGGAAGAGCTTATTGAGCTGCGATTTCTCGAGGTCGCTGTTGATGGCAGGCGCGGTGCTGCTTGGATGGCAAAACTGCCAAGCGGGGGCGGAGTGGAAGCCATCTCAATGTGCAAGTCGATGACAGTAATTGACTCCCGAAGTCGGTGCGCACTGCGCGCCAGAGACTCGCCGACGCGACATTGCCCCGCACGTGACCAGGAAGTAGTTATCTAAATAAAATTAATTCATTCATTCAAATTCAAATGCGTCTTATATAACATGCAACTTCACAACAGGACAAAATCGAGGTTTCTCTGTATATAAACAACATGCAGTAACGTAGTCCAGACAGACTACATGCGAAGAAGGTTGAGAGTTAACATAGTAGGGTCGTGAACACACTCAGTCATCTTAAATGTCTCGTGTCAAAGTCAATAGGAGATTCTCGATGCGCCGTTGTCGATCCTTCCAAACATGATTAGCTTAGACGGTAAATATCGCAGCATCCACATACCTGTATCTCCTTCATATCGTCCTGAAGGCGGCGGATAGGTAGATCCCGGTATTGGTCCAGTAAGGTTTGGATTCGTTGTAGGTTACCCCCACTTTCGTGGTCTACAGCAGTAACCGGCCTTGAATGGGAAAACAGCTTTGATAGGGGAGTGTTGGTGTCCAATGATAAAACTTTTGCATTGCCAGACACTTCCTGTAAAGGTGCCAAAGAGCTGATTTTCCGTTTCCGGACCGAGCGTGGAGTCTGCTGGCTGTCCAACGGGGTGGTATGTCCCCGAGATGGTGACCACGACACAGGACTTGCTGGGAGAATTGAGACGGCTGCCAACGACGTAACTTCCCCGTCCTCAGTCTCAGAATCGCGGAACAAGTTGAAATCCCGAGATTCTTCAACCTCGAAGATAACATCATACAAATCAGTGGACTTTGATCCCACCAGATAATCAACAAAGGGCATGCTCTTCAGATGGCGAGGGAGGCTTTGATAAAAGGCGTGCTTGGAATCTTTCTTGTATTCTTTCATCTTACGGCCAGAGGCTATTCGTCGCTCGTAAAGCGCAATGATGATAAGGATCGGGAACGACTGATGAAAATAGTGTTAGCAGAGAATTTCAGACGCAGAACATACGCACAGTGAGTTTAATCAAAAAGACGTTTGCAGAATGCAGCGCGCGTGGTGATAGAATGTAGCTTGCTGGTTTCAATATCAGAAACGCGAGGATATTGAATGGAGGCTGGTAGCTAAATAGAGCATCCGATTTTACTCTGAGAGATAAATTAGATGTTTCTTCGAAAGAGTCAGGATCTTCGCGCACCCTTCAATGGTAGTTATGGCATGCTGGAATAAATACTTCGCGAGAGTAAGCCATAATTACCGGATAATGCATTCCTCGCACCTCTTGGTTGGAATTCTTTCATAAGGCGATTTAGCAGGATGATACAGAAGATAAGAGGGCAACCTACTTCATCGATTCGTGCCGCTGTATTGGAGAGAATAGAGATAAGGACTAAGGAGCGAGGGAGTCAGTTGTGACGATACTAACACTGAGAACTACGTACTTGTCAGTAGGAGGGTATTCGCCAACACCGCAAAACAGGTCATGAGGATGGGACCGAGCACGGGGTGAAAGCTCGAGGCCTGCAGGAAACTCAGACTGGTATTCCCGAACCAGATTTGTACCATCAACCAAGCTATGCTTTTGACAGTCCATCGATCCGATGCTTGCTCCCTTCAGTGCGTGGATATCACTTCGAGTAGGGTGACTTACCAAGTGTGTACAAGGTCAAGAGCAAACCAGAAAAGCATGTCGCGGCAATACATATGAAGAACACGAACTCAGAAATCATCGCTCGCAAAGCACTGAAACGGATCAGCACGATTTCCGCTCTGTATTGCCTGCACCCACAGGACAACGACGTTATTGGCAATAGCATAAAAAGCCAGGCTAAGAGCCGCAGATGTTGGTATGAGTTCTGACTGATTCAATCACAGGAACGCACCGCGGGACAAGTATACATGCACCGCAAGCCAACAGGTCGAATGCTAGCTTTGAGGTGTCAGCTGTTCGAGATGGTGAGATACCAAGTGCGTAACAAGGTGAAACGTGAGACTTTCGTTATATATGAGCCCTTTCATGCGAAGCCCAACATACGCCAAGAAAACTAGGACAAACGACGTATCAAATACATTCCATACCTGTTATCCAAATTAGCCATGAACCCGTGTTCGTAATGAATATGGGAGGGTCACATTAGATGCGTAAACTGCCAGATACCAGAGAAGTGAGAAATACCCCAGATAGATGGGGTTAACACTTACTGCGCCAGCCATATTCTCGCGAAGCCGTGTATTCTTGTAAGGTAAATGCGGTGGCAAATACAAGGAAGACTGATTCCCATGTGGATACGCTTTCGACATGTTGCGCTGTTGGGTATTAGCTCGGACCCGTCCGGAAAGGTCGACATACTGCGCAAGCAAAACACGAAAGTCAGCATAAGCATCGCGATGCTTGAAAAGTGCAAGGTATTCGAATAACGGGGAACTCTCAACCTGGATAGAGGGTGAACACAAAAAAACGATCTAAAACCGGAGCCCAACCTATAATGGTCAAGAAATGGGGCACTCCGAACATCATACATCTCAATAGCGCGCTGTTTGTAGTTGTCGGCCACAAGAGACCTATTTGCGACGATGGTAAAGATAATACGACCGGTGTGCATATCATCGATAACACTTTGCACGATGGTGGACGCGAGGAAGGCCTTGGCTTTCGTTGTTATTGCCATCTACATTGGTACATCTTACGCGGGATAACAGTGAGAAGAGATGATCAAGTACCGACCTCGATGGCGCTCTGCGAACTTTCCAGAGCTTGTTCTGTGCCTAGCACCTCCTTGACTTCTTCCACCACGTCAAGCGGTGCACCGACCAACGGATTCCAAAGCGTGGTCAGAACTGCGACTAACTGGAGTTTGCTGGACGCAAAGTGGCTAAGGAGTTTCAGCGCCAGGATCTCACAAAGTGTGGCTCGAGAAGCTAGGACACTTGAATGGGCCAACTCTGTTGCAGCCCGAGACAGAAAGTAGGACCGAGCAACTAGACAGACATATACAATGGCCATATTCTGGAGTCGTGCATACTTCAGCATCAATGGTCGTACTACAGCGAAATTTATATCGGCAGCGGTGAGTTGCCTGTAGTAAGGTGTTGTCAAGAATGTGTGGTCAATAGGTGCAAAAACTCACTCCCAACTCAACGGGGTGTCTGCAGTGAAGAAGTCAGCTGCCACAGATTGTATCTCCGATGATTGCACAAACCTATAGAGTTCTGCAGACCATGTTAGAACAAGAAGAAAACGGGGTTGACATGACTGACGGTGACATCGCTTTTCAAATATGGTATTAATGGAAACACCTTGACGGTGGCCAGGAAATCCTGCGTTGGTGCCGCTGGTTGGTTGTGGATCGGTTGCTCCTCGAAGTCCATGGAAGAACAACGAAAGTGGTCTTGAGTTGATAATGAGTCGAGCCTTGTGGCTGCCGTTCGGACTGCAATGTGTGATGGGGTGCTCCCGAAAGAGGTCACAGTTCCGGAAATTTGACGCTATCTAAGACTTGGCTTCAGCCACTCTCTGGCAACTTGCCAATTTTAGATACAAAGCTTACACAGGGGCGTTACTTCGGTCCGTGCCAAATTCATACGTTCTTGTTCTCGAGAAGCCAATACTTAAACTTTGGTTCGTGTACTGTCTTTCCTTCATCTTTCCTTTCTCTCGCACGAACCATGGGATGCTGTTTTTCTGAGCCGATCGATTTTGATTCTGAAGTCAATCTCTTTCATTTCGAGCTCCATCGAGCAGTTGGCAAGGGCGCTTTTGGAAAAGTAAGCGGTTGCTGTAACCAATATGCTCCTGAACGACACTCACGACGATATCGCTATTCGCCCCCATTGAAACAGGTCAGGGTAGTCGAACACAAGAAGACAAAGCAAACATATGCACTCAAATACATCGACAAATCGAAATGCGTTAAACAGAAGGCAGTTGCAAATATAATTCAAGAGCGTCGTCTTCTGGAAGAGGTTCGTCACCCATACTGCCTCGTCGTCTCTATCCAAATTGTTTCATCCCAGGTCGACCATCCTTTCGTCGTGAATCTACGATACGCCTTTCAAGATGACGAGAATTGCTTTTTTGTCCTGGACCTTATGCTCGGAGGTGACCTTCGTTGTAGGTCATGTTATCATGCTTCTTCATATGCCGTACTCAAAATCCCTCCCCAAGTCCACCTCGAACGCAACGGAAATCTCTCCGAGCCCGTCATACGTTTTTGGATGGCAGAACTCATATCTGCTTTAGTGTACCTCCACAAACGGAGGATCATTCACCGGTATGCTTTGCTCTTATTTGCGCGTCTATCCTTGGTAACGAAACATCTCCTTCAGTGATATAAAACCTGATAACATTCTCCTCGACGCCCAAGGGCACGCGCACATCACAGATTTCAATGTTGCAATTCATTACTCAGAGCGGCGGTTACACACCAGCGTCGCCGGTAGCATGGCCTACATGGCCCCGGAGGTAATAGGGAGGAGGGGATATACCTGGTGTATAGATTGGTGGAGTCTCGGAATTACTGCATACGAACTTTTATTCAACTACCGGCCGTTCGATGGACGCACCGCCGAGAAGATGAGAAAATCCATAACCAACGACACCTTAAAGTTCCCCGATGATGTAAGCCGGAAATGTAGTTCACAAGGCGTCAACTTTATTCAGGGGGTAAGTGCTAGGCACTTTCTGTGGTATTAACAGTCACGAGACATAGTCTGCAGCTCCTCGAACGCAATGTCAGTCAACGCCTTGGTTGTAAACCTGGAGGCGCGGGCTTCCAGGACATCAAAGATCATCCATGGTTGTCGGGAGTAGATTGGAATCATTTAAGCTGCAAATCAGCTCAGCCCCCATTCGTACCCGACGTCAGTGCTTGGTCCCGAATGTTGTATACTTGCTGACTCCGCCGATACAGGCGAAAAGGGCAAACTTTGATGTTACTCATGAACTTGACGAGTTCTTGATGGTGGAGAAGCCACTCACTCACTCGAAACGCAAGGCTAACCCTAATCTGGACAAGATGAAGCCCGAGTCCAGACAATTGGAGGAAGAGTGAGTATATGTATTTCACACATAACGACACCATACTAATTATCTTGAAGGTTTACTGTTTACGATTTCATGTCCTCGGAACGCATATCATATTATCCTCACAATCAACCAGTTACTACGGTGGCTCGGATTTCTGAATCGCCCGAACGAGATCAATTCACTGCCACACAATCGCAGACGAACACTATTCAGCCAACTGCCACAATTGCCGAACGTACATTGGCCGAACGCTCACTTGCCGGATCACCCGTCCCCGAAACAACTCGGCTAGACAACATACCTCTTGTCGCCACCTATTCAGGGCACCCTTGAGTATGCTCGCAGGTTTGTCTATCTGTGTGAATTGGGCGATTGGTCACGCCGTCTGTATGAAGAACAATTTTATGCACCAACTGTTGCAGTCAATCCTTTGTATACTTGCTCAGAATTCATCTGCGTACTCTGCTACTTAAGCGCGCAGGCATCATTGACTTGACTTCGAAAGGCTTCACCGTACTCTATATGTACCCTAGTAGTTGTGACTACGATGACATCCGTTTGTAATTCATTTTTTTTGAGTTGTACCAACACAAAGTGCTAACTTGTGATGTGTACCGTGTAGATCTGGTGACCAGACTAAATCCCGGATTCTAGTAAACACCAGTAAAGAACTGGAGAGTGACCGATTTTTCCTTAGCCGCAGGCCGCCAACGTTCAGCCCCAACAACACTGTTGTGTCGAGTGATGCCGATGCTGTTGAGCGAAATCCCGACGATAGGTGCACTCTATCGAAGCGCGATCCTGCGTGCTCACCAACCGCAATTCCTACAAGACTATCCACCTCGGATTAGTACTTTGGACCAAGTATCTCTCTAGTGAGTGAGGGCCCGATTCAGATGATCGCACCGGACCTGAACCAATCTCCCCTCTGGCACCGGAAGTAACGGAGACATTACCAGACTTGAGGTAGATGCAGTCGTCAACGCAGCAAACTCAACTCTGCAAGGTGTGTCATAAGCAGATATTAGTACCACTCGAATGATCCCCGCGTTGATAACCTGACTGATGTGCTTGATCTTGAAGGTGGAGGGGGAGGTACGAAACTGCTATGTTTTCTCGCTATACTATACAATCTAGCGACGCTCATATCCTGCAGTTGATGGTGCCATCCATTGCGCCGCCGGTCCAAGGCTCTTGGAAGAATGTAAGTCGGATGGCGAGTTTTCCGTCTTCAGTACCAAGTTCTCATAGACGAGATCCAGGTCGGATGTTGGGTGGCTGCAACACTGGAGATGCAAAGATAACTGGCGGGTATGACCTTCCTGCGTACGTCGGTGTCTCCTTCAAATCGGATGCCTCTTACGCTATCAATCGGCGGACAGGAAACATGTCATCCATACCGTCGGGCCGATCTATTCCTCTCACCAAGTTGCAAATTGTAAAATGTTGCTCGAGTCCTGCTATAAAGTATGTTTGCAATTGGCAATAGCCAATAATTGCGCGAGCGTTGTAAGTATAGAAGCCCCGCCCATTCTGGCTCGGAAGTTGTGAATGAATGACACACAGGCCTTCCCTTGCATCTCTACGGGGGTGTACGGCTATCCAATCAGAGATGCCACCAAGGTCGCACTGAACACTGTCCGGGAATTATTGGATAAAGAGGACGGTGAAAAGGTAGTGTAACGCTCCTCAACCATGGAATATCGATCGCGGCGAACTCAACTTACCTTACATATGCAGCTTAAGCGTGTAGTCTTTGTGGTTTTCAGCGACAGCGACAGGGCTATTTACGAGTATGTGTCTTTTGTCTTGAATCTTCGATTTATTGAGTCAAGGCGCTCTCAGGCAGCTCATCCCCCTCTACTTCCCGCCCTCAGAGGTGGCAAACATCGACTGAAGGAAGAATTCATTTAAGGTGTGACACATGTCGTCACCGTTCTAAATTTCTAATAGTTTTTTAGACTCTCTGCCAAGTTTCCTTTCCACTACGAAGTGTTCCTGTGACGTTAGCTTTGTTCTCTGAGGTTCGATGATTCTGCCCCTGACCTATCTCCGCCGGGAGGCAAGGTTCACTGAAAATCTAACTTATCTCGGAAAACTTACTTATCTTTTGCACGATCCAGCGCAGACTGTTCGACTGTACTATTTCTCTCTGGCATTATGTTATTTTCACTGAACCAGATATTTTCAGTGTACTCCGATCGTTGATTGAGACGACAGACGACTCGTAGTGATGTTACCTGCATGAGATGAAACCCGATTCACCATTGAAGCATTGAAGCCAGTCCGGGCGTTAATGTGAGCGGGTTCCACAATTCTGAAATCAGTCTTCGTCAACATGCGCGGGCCCCATGATTGCATTATCATTGATGTCCGTGGTCCGCTTCTGCCCGCCGTTTCTCCGAGTGCCGAGACATATAAGTATAGACAGAAGGTCGACAAGTTGATTGATTGTGCATTCAAGTGCCTTCTCAAGTCCCGTAAACATTGCAAGCATTCGAGCGCATGGGGTCATCTTACACCATCTTCGTAGCACTCTTCAGTGCCATAGGTATGTCAATCCCTTCTTCCTTCAATGCTTACGCTAGCTCATTTGCAATCGCTTGAAGGTGCATTCCTATTCGGGTAGGTCGAATAGTTTCATGCCCGCTTTCTCGGATGGTTGAAGAGGGCGCTACTCCTTCTTTGCAGCTATGACAGGTAAATTGTTGTTCTAATCTGACCTCGCAATGCCTGACGACATGATGCAGCGGCATTATATCTTCGGTTAAAACCGTTGATCAATTCATAACCTTCTTCTATAACCCAAGTCGTGCCATGATCGGTGCAGTGTTTTCAACCTTCACCGGCAAGTGACCAGTAATTCGTAGTTGATCTCCATCTTGATGTGGGTGGTTTCAGGCGGATGCTTCTTTGGAGCTATGGGTGAGGCTTGGTAAGTTGACGTCTCTCCCACATCAAGCGGAATACTCAGCAAAACAGGACCAATGACAATTATTTTAGTTTGGGGCTGTCTGGGGCCTGGGCAATCTGTGGTTGTGCTATGCAGTCAGGAGCGCCGAACATGGTGTGTATGCTCGTCGGTCGCATTATCGCCGGTGTTGCAATTGGGTCGGTGCTCCCTGTCGGACAGAAAATACCACCACTAAGCAAATAGTACATCAGCATTCTGTCCATGACAGTACCGCTCTACATTGTAGGGTGCAGAGTTTCATCTTCATGAACGACCATGTCAACCTGATGTTCAACTCCAGACGGAGATTGCGCCACCAAATATCAGAGGTTTCATGGTTGGCTTGAACCAGCAGATGATCGGGATGGGCTTTATTGTTGCAAATCGGGTGAGCGTATATCACGCCGATCCTCGTGTATGATTAACAGTGACCAGGTCGGCTATGGGTGTGCTTTCATGAATACTGGCGCAGCTTGGAGACTTCCATTAGGTCTTCAAGTGAGTATTCGGCAATCATCTTGGGCATCCAAGACTTACCTTTGCGCATAGATAGTCCCAGCGGGTATGTTTTTGATAGGTACCCAGTTTTTACCCTACAGTCCAGTATGTATAGCTGCGTTTGGTGGTTTCGAAAGCTCAAGCGCTCACCCACCACCAGCGTTGGCTACTCGAAATGAACCGAGACGACGAAGCTCGGGAGGTTGTCTACAAACTTCATGGCGCTGATACTCCAGAAGCCAAGAGTGCGGCGGATCGGGAGTTTGCGCAGGTGCATGACCAAATCAAGGCCGACGCCCTCGTATGAAGTCGAAGTGTTAGCGATCTGTGGGCTACTCCCGCGATGTTACGAAGGACTCTGGTTGCTATCGGTGTACAGGCTTTCATTTCACACAATTTACCGGCATCAACGGTGAGTTTTCGAGCTGGGACAATTTCTATGGACATCTGATGCGTGACAAGTCATCAACTATTATGGGCCACAGATGTACGAATCGTTGGGCTTGACCCCTGGCCAATCACTTCAAGGGATCTATGGAGCGGTCGGGCCTGATGCAAACCTCTTGTGTGTATCACCAACCCAACCTTTCGTTCATGGTCCATCCCTGACGGACGTGACTAGTTTCATTATTTTTATCCTGGATTGGATCGGCCGCAAGAAACCCCTGATGTTCGGTGCCGCGTCCTTCGTGGCTTTGTTCAGCGCCTTGTCCGCTTTAGTAGCAACATCTTCTCACTAAGCTTTGGACCCGTCAGCTGGGTACTTGCCTCAGAAGTCAGGGCGAACTGCTTTCCAGAGATCCATCACGGTTGTGCTAACCAAACGAACACTAGGTGTTTCCCACCCGTACGCGCTCCACTGGAACGAGCGTTGCGGGATGGCCAACGTTGGCTGGAAATTTTACCTAGTCTTCATTCCCCTGAACGCAGTGGATTTTATCATCATCGCAATATTCTTCCCAGAGACAAAAGGCGAGTCCACCCAGAGGGTTTTTGGTTACGTACTATTGTGTTGACCTGCCGCATAGGTAAATCGCTGGAGGAGATGGCGGTCATCTTTGGGGACGAAGTTGACGCCAGGCAAGTGCTAGAAGAACACCTTGACCAGAAGGAAGACCAGCTCGAGAAAGCATGAGTAGCATTTGACGACATTAGTAGTTGCGCCATGAAGTACATAGTTTCATGTTAGGGGCCAAGACCAATATAGAAATTTCTCCCGCCGACGTTGATATCGACTCTGCCCTATTCGTACCATTGCTAGAGGAGTCCCTGACCTTGAAATGCACACCCTCATCACCTTACCGGTCGAGGTATGCAGATGTCCCGTCGAAAAGAACACAAATCCTGACTCCACATCAGCTATTATACGAGATACAACTCTTTGCAACATCCCATACGCTTCCGCAGACATGCAAGACGCTTCACGGCATTTTCACATCCGCCCCTCCATCTTACCGTGCCCAGTACCTCATCGCGTGCACCGACTCATCCCACATCCGGAAGGACGTCGGCATCCTGACCAGAATATTGTGCTATCCGATATGCACCAAAGACGTCCTCGAGGCTTATTATCGACGGAGGGTCCCTGGAGAAACGGGATCGGCCCCGCCACAACTCCCGAGGCGGTTGTTTCGGGCGCTCAGAGTCCGCAGGTCGCCGTCAACGGATTGGTCTGACCGGGATTCACCACTGCCTTTCCTCCGATATCTATACACTCGTCCTCATTTGCGTCCTCCGAATGCCAATTCGCATGACGGCTATGCCTTGACCAAGGCTGTGCAAGTCGGGTTTATCCCCCTCGTCCAGTTCTTGTTGGATCACGGTGCCACTCCAGTCTGGAAGAGCAATCTTCCCATTATTATCGCCATCCATCGCAAGGACCTAGGCCTAGTCAGAATGCTTGTAGAAAGGATGGACACATCCTCCAAAAGCAACGCCAACGGGAAACGACGGAAGCTAGAAGACAGAGTTGAGGTTACTCCCGAGATGCTGAGAGCCGCCGTTAAATGCAAGGCACAGGACATCGTCGAGTACCTTACGAGAGAAAAGGGATGTATACCTGACATGCAAACGTTGCTGTTAATGAGATGATATACTGGACTGGCTCGCTCTAGAGTGAGAATGATCCTATGGGACGACTGCACGTCTATAAAACAGAGACCATCCTCCAATACACACTGCAGTAATTTGCTAATGACACATCTATGGGTGCATGCTCATCCCGCAGTAGAACAGAGTAGAGGAAACTAAGAGTGCATGAAACATTATGCTTGAGTGAGAAAATGATACCTGTGAGGGAGATGAGAACATCCGGAAAGAATCTGGAGAATGTGCGTCTTACAGAAGCAACCAAAGTTTGGTACACGGTGAGGATTAAATATCATCGATATCGACTTCCCCTTCGTCGCCAAACTCGAATGTACATTCGCCGTCCTCTTCGGGGAATGTGTCTGTCTCGTTGATTTTCGCGCTTTCTGGAAGCTCGCCATATGCTTTCACTGTAGAGGTCGAGTCAGCGACAGATCGTGGCGATGATGACAAGGTGACTCGCAATTTCTGGCTTCGTCAGCGGTGTACTTGACGATGACATCCGCTTTGTCGTCTTGGAAATCACGAAGCGAAAGCAACACTATGTCTCCCTGGTTGATCCAGACCTGGAAAGCTTATGATTGAAATAATCACAATACCAACAGAAAGTACGCGCTTGCCTTCTTTCGCATTTTCCCTCTGATGTGGGCTAATCGCTTCTGACCATCAAAGCACTGGGCTTCCAGGCGCCCATTACCGAGCATCTTGATGACTTGTGCATACTCTTGACCATCTTCACGAAAGACGAGTTCGCGCTTGTCGTCATCGTTCTCGTTTTTTCCACGTCTGCGGTTCTTTCCACCCTGTGAAACGGGGTGAGCGAGAGGGCGAACAAGGGCAGACAGCAGAAGAACGAACTTTGCCCTTGTTCTGTGCACACGATGGGAGTTAGATCCAGGTACTGAAAAAGTTGGATGGATACACACCTTCGGCATTTTGTGTCAGTAATTCTTTCTTTAAAAACCAACGAGTGATGAGATCGTCGACTCTACCAGCGTTAACCGTTGGGTGACTGGTGTGATCAGAATCGGATGTGGCGCTCTGGTGTGGCAGTGCATTGAGTAAGCGTCGACTCTGCATTGGATCTCTCCAGTGTCTCTGCCACCGCACGTCTGGTCCGCACACCAACGTGCGTCTCGACTCCTCCACATCCAGCCTTCCCCTTTCTTTATATTTATATTACTGGGAGCTGGTAGAACGCGACCCTAAGTATGCCAAAAATTTCTCCACGGATTGCCAATGTCGATTTCCCAGCCTGTCGTCTCCACTGTTCTCCCAGGTCAGAAGATGAAGAGATGAACGTAAGTCATTTAACTACAGGCGACCGGTATTCGGTGTGATCCTCGGATCCAAAATGAATCTGTCAGTGATACCTTCCCATGTCCTTACTTAAAAAAAAGGTGGGCGATTCAGAGGCTAGCTTTGTACCGAAGAGTACTGTGTGCACCGCAAGATCCTGCTCCTATATCATCGTCTTTAACGTCTTCTGCAGAGCCACTTCGTAGGAGGAACTTCTCAAACCGGAACTTCCAGTGCTTATCAGGGGTCAAACCCGTCAGTGGCGGGCCTTCGCCACCAGGTGGCTTCGAGCTGATCTTCGGAAGTATTCACCCATTTTCGGGAGTCTTCTGAATGTGCCCGACTTGAGAATGACAGTCGACAGGATGTCACCTGCTAAGAGTCACCTTGTCAGATGAAACGATGGAATGATGTGCTATATGCATGACGAATTAATGGACACGTGTATGCGCTGGCGTTGTGCAGATACACCACGTATGATCCGTGGTACGTGGCAAAAAGTGAGCTCGAGAGCATTCATCACTGACGGCTTCGGCAGCGACCTTAGATCCTTGCCCCCAACACGTCTGAGGAGCGACTGACCCGTGGTGATAGGGAATAAGGTCTTTCGAGAATGACTAAGGGAGGTTATGGACTGGATGTTGAACTAGGACAGTACATCCGCTTCAAATACCTATATTTACGCAGGGAATACAAGGCCAAGGTTTCTGGTGAAGGTCAGCCTGGCCTCTGTAGCGTTTCGAAACGACATACCGTTCTTGATGTATTCTCCAAATCCGAGTGCTCTTTCTATCTCCGCCTCATCTTTCAAGTTTCGGTTCTCTGCGTGGGCGGAAGGCACATCATGAGCTAGAGTGGGCCAGACATCCATGCAAGGACAGAGCGAGGCCTGAGGGTTTGGAAGGACTTACTTTCGTAGAGCTTGCGTAATTTTCCATGGAAGTCATAGCTGGTGGACGAGAATACATATCAGCATGCCATGGCGACGGACAGGCCCATCTGACTGACGATGGCTCATAGTCGCGTCCGAGACGATGGAGCTCTTTGTACAACGCTAGAGCTCGCAAGCGCTGAGAGGCTCTGCCAATCGCCATGGGGAGCGAGGTGGCGCGAGTGTCGATGCGACGAGTCCGCGAGGGGGTATAAATCAGGCAAGCACGAGGGTGTGTCGCCAGAACAGATCTGCACTCGGTTCGCAAGTTAGATGAAACCTTCAGGACACTCATTACATAATAGGCATGTTTATTTCAAAAGTCAAATACAGAATTGAAGCGGCGATATAAACTTCCTGACTCTTCGTATACTCCTCAGTCATGGGATATTATTGAGTTCGCTTCGACTGGCTCAGGCCGCCGCATCGAATTATAAACATGATTTAGGACACATTGCATCCCACAGACGGGTTGTGCTGAAGCTGTATGGGAACGGAGGGGTGGAGCACACGGATCTGACAGGCAATGGACATGTGATGGGACACGCAAAGAGAAGGGTTAGTCATGATCGGGTACCTGGGGGGGATTGGGGGGATATGCGAACGTGCGAGGTACGACGCGAATTGCCCAGGATAGAGAGGCACTGTTCTCATCTCATCGCCCAGTTATAAACCCTACTCCGGTTGATATGCATACATCGTTCGCGTCTTCCCCCGCTTTCCGGTCAAGAGCGATTCACAATGAGCAACGCAGTCGAGCAGCTCTCCGATCACGACTCCTACCCCGGCAAATCCGAGCGCCCGGGCCAGACCAACGTCACCGTGCTCAACGAGCGTCGTCGCGCTGCTCTCGCGGAGATCGACAACGCCCCCTTCTCGTATGCTCTTTCTCCTTCGTCCTTCGTTACATCTCACCCTGCCTCGTAGTTGGTTCCATGTTAAAGTCTGTTTGGTCGCAGGGGTCGGCTTCTTCACCGATGCGTGAGTTGCACATTCTCATCCTCATAGCCTCATCACGTGACCCTCTCCTAGCTATGATATCTTCGCTATCAGCATTGGTGCTAGCATGCTCAACTATGTCTACGGTGCAAACGGTATGTTGGTCATTCTGCTTTCTCCCTTGCCCTTATCCGACCCATCTAGCTGCCCTCTCCACTTGGCAGTCCACCGGTATCAAGGCTGCCACCCCAGTCGGAAACTTGTTCGGTCAGGTTATCTTTGGTTGGCTTGCGGATGTCGTCGGTCGTAAGCGCATGTGTAAGTAAACCAGCCCCGACCCTCCCCCTATCATCCTTCTGAGCTCCGACGATCTAGATGGAATTGAGCTCATGATCATGATCATCGCCACCTTCGGCCAGGCTCTTTCCGGCCAGGCACCCGCTGTCGGCATCATTGGTGTCCTTATCGTATGGCGGTTCATTGTCGGTTCTTCCCCTACGTTCAATCCATCCACACTTCCTCACCATCACTTTATCAGATGGGCGTCGGTATTGGCGGTGATTACCCATTAAGTGCCATCATTTCATCCGAGTTCGCCGCCACTCGCACTCGTGGTCGTCTTATGACCGCCGTATTTGCCTTTCAAGGATGGGGTCAATTCGGTACGTTGGTCATTTAAACACAAAGTCTCGCTCTAATGAATCTTTCACAAGCTTCTGCTCTCGTCGGCCTCGTCGTTGTTGCTGCATACAAGAATGCCATCCTTGCGACGCCCTACCCTTGTGCTTTGCCCGTCGACTACACTTGGCGTCTCCTCATCGGTCTTGGATGCGTTCCTGGTGTCATCGCCCTCTACTTCCGTCTCACCATTCCCGAGACCCCTCGTTTCACTATGGATATTGAGCGCAACGTTGAGCAAGCCGCGCAAGACATCGACGCCGTGCTCTCCACCGGCAACTACGTTGAGGATGACGATGCGATTGTTTCTCAACGTGTCAAGGCACCTCGCGCGAGCCGTGCTGACTTTGCTGCTCACTTCTCCAAGTGGCGAAACGCCAAGGTTCTCCTCGGTACTGCCTATTCTTGGTTCGCACTCGATGTCAGTCGAATACACCTGTTGCCTATCCCTCCTAACATGTCTCTAGATCGCCTTCTATGGTCTCGGTCTCAACAGCTCTGTCATCTTGACTGCCATTAATTTCGGTGGCAGTGGTGCCCCCCCAGGTACCCCTCTTAATGTCTACGAGACCCTGCACAACGTTTGCGTCGGAAACCTTATTCTCGCCGTTGCCGGCCTTATTCCCGGCTATTGGGCTTCCTTCCTGGTCATTGATACCTGGGGTCGCAAGCCCCTCCAACTCATGGGTTTCTGCGTCCTTACCGTTCTCTTCGTCATTATGGGTATGCCGTTGTACTGGTTTCCGCCGACGAGCACTCATTCTTTCTCAAAGGCTTCGCTTACGACAGGCTTACTGCCACGCCAGGTGGCACGAAAGCTTTCGTGTTCCTCTACTGCCTTACCAACTTCTTCCAGAACTTTGGCCCTAACACAACGACTTTCATCGTTCCCGGAGAGGCATTCCCCACCCGTTACCGTTCAACGGCACACGGTATTTCTGCAGCGAGTGGCAAGCTTGGTGCCGTGGTTGCGCAACTAGGTTTTGGCCAGTTGATTAACATTGGCGGCAAGAACAAATTCATCAAACACATGTGAGTCTCATCTGTGTTTAGTTACGATAGCCATTTAAACGATTGTCCTCATATAGCATGGAAATCTTTGCCCTGTTTATGCTGACGGGTATCTTCTCCACGTTACTTATCCCAGAGACCAAGCAAAAGACCCTCGAGGCTCTCTCCAACGAGGACCAGGAAACATACATCTCTGGTGCTGTCACTGCCTAGACAGTGGAAAACCCTGCCATCGGACTCACTCGTTATTAATTATGCCGGATCCTTCTATTGATTTTGCACGCAAACTGTGTAATTACTCCTCTTGTAATCTGCAATCCCATTTTACCAGATCCTGCGTATATGATAAGACATTGATTTATACATACTCCCCAACCCCCGCCGCTCATCTGAAACACGACGACAAGATCTAAACAGCGACGCATCCCCAAATGAGATTGAACTCAGATATGCTGACTCAAAATTGTCAGTGTATCACCCGATGCCACTCTCGAACATGCGTTTGCAAGACAGGCTGTTGTGAGTTGTGAATCATTGGAGAACGGCTAACAAAAAAGGAAATCAAGGGTCAATGACTCTGAGGTTGACTCCTTGAGCCAGAGCAGCTCAAAAGTTTAGCCAAGTTGGTAGATGTGCCGTACTTGTCGCTCGGCCAGTCTGATGCGCGACCACGGGGACAAAAAATGGTGAAACGATTCAGCAGCCATATTGAAAACACATTTGCCTGAGTCAGACGGGAGCAACAGACTTCCTGGTATTGGAATATGATAAGCTGGAACAGTGTGCTCAGACTCATAAGTACACTGGTATCGACACCTTTGTGCCTACGAAGATTTTGGTTTCTTTTTCTGACGATCATTGATCAGATGCCGTAGGAGACAAAGCAAGGCAGAAATGCACTCACATATGCGACGGCATCAAAATCGTACTTTATGCCAACCTCGGCCAACTTGCGTTTGCGTTCCTCCTGACGTTTCATCAACCGGTTTTCTGCCCTCTGGATGCCCCCCTCCGTTCGAGACTTGATGTCAGAAAAGATGTCAGCTCGATATGGTTGTAAACATACTCTCGTTCACCTTGTTGTGTTGCACCCGGGCTATACGATCTCGTGGGACCGGTCTCCATTTTCGATTTGCACCCACCCACAACTCTGGATGAACCTCATCCTTGGGTATCACCTTGCATTTGAGTATGTGTCCCATGAGCAAGTAGTTGTCCATCGTCTCTGCGACGATCTGTGCGACGGAGGACGAGTCAAACTCGAGGAATGCATAATGTTTCGACTTTCCGGTCTAAGAAGACATCGTCGGCGTTTTGCAAAAAAAAAAGAAGAAAAAGAAAAACGAATGGCGACACGAAATACCAACCTTTTTATTCCGCGACACACGTAGACGCAATACCTCGCCAAATTGCGAGAAATAGGCTCGGAGTTGATCCTCGTAAAAGCCGTGCGGCAGACGACCGACCGAGACGACCCCTTTGTCGTGTTTCTGTGGCGTGATGAGCGTATGCGAGGGGTGAAGTTGATGGATAGACGTACTTGTTGCAATTGGGCTCGCTCTAGCTTTTTCTGCACTGTAGCATCGTCTTTGGCCACCGTAGGCAGCTTTCCAACATCGACCCCATGCTCCACAATAACCTCCTCGTCGGAAGAGTCTTCGTCATCAGTAGAGAAGCCGTACAAGTGGTCCTCGTCGGTCATTTTGTTTCGAAGGTAGGATCTATATACCACAATTGGCCCACATTGGGATCTGGATAACAAATCACAACAACTTTCACTGCTTCACCTCATACTTGACACTGCTCAGCTCGGGCCCATGGCACCCATGTTCGCCAATCCATATTCGCTATCCCAGGACGTGGAAATAACCACACGCTCAGCGATTGCTGAACGAGCAGCGTTTACTTCCGTCGTTCATGATGAGATCCAGAATAATCACTCCCTCAAACGTGATCTGGATAACATGCTCCGAGACACCTGGGCAGATGCCCTTGCAGAGACATTCAGTCTTGGATCGTCAAGAGCCAAAAAGCATCAGAAGACGGCAGAAAGTCACATACACGAGGATGGTCAACTCGGTAGGGACATTTTGCACCGCGGCACGTTAGTTCTCAAGCATCCAATAGCATTCCGCCTCGTATCCAGCATGAAATGTCCGCAACCAATTTTTTTGCAGCCCAAGCCACCATTACTGCCTGCGTATGTATATCCTGACCCTAGGGAGTACCCTCACGTATTTCACGATCTCAACAGTCACACCACATCAAGAGCGCCTGACTGTGAGGATGACGCATTTCAAGCTGAAACACGCAGAATACGTGCGTTGTCTGTCACAGTGGGATTGGAAAGACTCCGAGAATCGGCCGTTCCAACATGGCAGATCGATCCCAAGGTTTTACTATTGACATGTCGTGTCTGGTATCACGGCTGACACGTCCTTTTCCGTAGCCCGCCACTGTTGCCGCCAAGGTGCTCGCCACTACGCCTCTTGCTCGACCTCTACCTCCCTTTCTAGTCACTGAAGAGGCTCGCGCAAGGAAAGCTGTTCGGCGAGTCAAAACTGGAAATCTGCAGGCTAGTGAAAGTTCCGCAGCGTCACCACACGAGCCCCGGCTGTCTTGCGTTGTCCTGCGTGTGATGTCCGTCCCCGACCATAGAAAAATACCAGGCAAGAAACATCGAAAGCCTGTCAAAGAGAGGCCGCTCCCCGCTTATTGGAGACCATCGCCTGAGCTGCGAGGGAAGTGTATGGGATATGGGCTGGGTTATCCGTCTAGCTGGGCCCCTGACCGTCTATATGTGCGGGATGCGATGAAAAGGGGAGTTGAATCCACCTCGACGTGTCATGCTGTGCACGATACTCTCAAGTCAGAGTGACTCATCACTATATTGTCTACTACCACCAACATCATGTCTGGCACACACACCCTCCCCGACCTCCCTTACAGCAACGATGCGCTCGAGCCATACATAATTGGGGAGATCATGAGGCTACACCACGACAAGCATCACAAAACATACGTCGATGCCCTCAACGCTGCCGAGAACAACTACGCCAGGGCCACTACCCCTAAAGAGCGCATCGCCCTTCAATCTGCCCTTCGTTTCAACGGTGGTGGTCACATCAACCACTCTCTCTTTTGGAAGAACCTCGCACCTGCCCCAGACGGCAAGCATGTCAAGGGCAACGGCGGTATTCTCAAGGATGGGCCCTTGAAAAATGCCATTAAGCATGACTTTGGCTCCGTCGAGGACTTGATCAAGGAGTTCAATTCCACCACCGTGGCCATTCAAGGCTCTGGCTGGGGTTGGCTTGTGTGTCCCTCAGAATGACGTTGATCCCTTTCTTCTCACATCCTGGTAGGGCTGGAATCCAAAGACGAAAATTCTCGAGGTCGTCACCACAGCCAATCAGGATCCACTTCTCACTCATGTACCCATCATCGGCATCGATGTCTGGGAGCACGCGTACTATTTGCAGTATTTTAATGCCAGGGCTGCGGTGGGTAAATATATACGTTCGTGAGATGCCAAACTGACTTGCTTCCGCCTATGTTATCAGTATCTCGATAAGATTTGGAACGTCGTCGACTGGGAGGAGGGTGAGAAGCGATACAATGATGCCATCTCTGGCTCTAAGTTGTAATTGAAGGTTGTAGTGACAAGGAATAGCATTCAGAACGAAACGTATCTGTATCGTGTACTCTGACAGTACTGTCTTGTTTTCCCTCGCGCTCAAATATGCGGGCTTGTTAAACGCCGCGGTCGATTAATCTTTTAAAGGCCTGATCTTTCTGTCTGGTTGACAATCGAAATATTGAACCAATACCGTCGCGCACACTAACTCCAACTCGACTTTAGCGTGGCTGTAATCACGAATTTGAGTCAGCTGACGGTCCTGTACTATTTGTATCCGTTCCTTTTTTTTTTTTTAGGGCCGTGACATGGAATGGGATCCTCCTGGTCTTTCTCAGCTACGCGATGAAAATTGCAGTGACTGGATGTAACGGCTTCGTTGGCCAACCCGTCGTCTCGAGGGCCCTCCTGACAGGCCATACCATCGTCGGAGTCGACAAGGCCACCAAGGAAGACACCGAGTTTCACCACGATCCGCACTTCACCTTCATCCTCGCAGACCTGACCAACTTTGAAGAGGCGCTCAAGGCGTTCAAAGGATGCGACGCCATCGTACAGCTCGCCGGTATCAGACAACCGATAGACTATAAAGTCAACACGCACAACTGGTGAGATGCTTTCCCAGCGCACACCGAACGCTCTGCTCTTGAGATGAACAATCTATCTGTGTGCAGTAACGTGGTGATAAGCTGGAACGTATTGCGCGCCGCTGCAGAAGTAAGTCGGCTCGTGCCCCGTGCCCATGCTCGCGTATGTCCAACTGATTCTATCGTTGTTCGTAGCTCGGGATAGAGCGTGTGGCGCAAGCGTCGTCCGTGAACGTCGTTCGTGGACTCTTCAGTGTCCAGCCCCAGTTCGATTACTTCCCGATAGACGAGCTTCATCCAACGCTCCCGGACGAACCATATGGGCTTTCGAAATTGTGAAGAAATCTCCTTTCCCATGCTTCGAAAGCGGTTGATCTCATTGATGATATGCACACCTTGCAGAGTCGCTGAGATGCAAGCCGATACGATCGTTCGAAGGTACCCGAATATGCGAGTGGCTAGCCTCCGGCTCCACTGGTCAGTCCCAACGAGGACCCGAGCCCATCGGGAGGACTATGAGCGTTCCAAAGGCGATCTATGGAGTTATGTTCAAGAAGACTCGGCGGCAGAGGCGTTTGTGAGGGCTGTGACAGTGGAGAATGACAGGTGGAAGGGGCATGAGAACTTCTTCATTGTTGCACCTCAGGTCGCAGCTGACGAAGACTGGTTGGAACTACAGCAAAGGTACTTTCCAGATGTTCCACTGAGGAAAGGATGGGTAGGGAATGGAGGGAATGGCTTCTTCGATTGCAGTAAAGCCGAACGCTTTCTCGGATGGGTACATAGGGATTACGCATAGCAATTCGTGAACTAGAAACCGTGCAAAGACAACCGTGTAATTTTAAACGCTATGCTGGATGTAGGAATGTTTGCAACTGTGCACGAGTTAGATCAAGTAGATGTCAAACAGTGAGAGAAGTCGCACATATTCCTCGTAATGATGCAATACTTCACGAAGTTGCTTCCTTGATATCTCTGCTCGGTAGAGAATCTCATCGTCAGTCCGCTTCCCGTCAAAGTATTGGTTGATTCTGCGAGACAGAGTCAGGAAGACTGTCGCCCGTCCGTTCAAGATGAATGCTTACAATTCGAATCGCCTTGCAATGTGTTCATCTTTTCCCTCTGACATCGCAGCAAGCCATCTCCGTTCTAATGGAGATGCCGTCCCTGGATCACTTATCATGGATGGGGAAATAGTGTCCTCGGCAGTTCCCCATCCAACATTGTCCTCGTCGGATTCCTCGGTGACATCTTCCTCGTCCTTTTCCCTGTCCGCATACGATCCGGAGACCTCGCTGCCCAACTCCAACTCGATGGAAGGTATATGCCTGGAGTAGCGTCTTGCGCTCTTCGGAGACAATGATAACCACGCAATGCCAGGATTCCCGGGTCTCTTGTCCATTGGTGATTCGGGTTCAAGAAGTTGGCTTGGCCTGCGTCCGCGAATTTGCCGACCACCCAAACGTTCTAGTTTCCGTTCATGAACCTCACGGACATGAACTTTGAGCTCCGACGTCGCGACAATCCGTACGTGCAGATGGAGAGTACATAAGAGGTCGTGCTTCAGCATCCAGAGTACAACGTCGTGATATAGAGCAATGTGTTCTTTGGAACGGACGACAGTAGCAAAGAAATGGTTGTCGGTTTGTTTGGAACTAGCCACCGAGATGGTTGCGAGAAGAGATGGAAGGGGCGGGACGATGTGTTGAGGAAACATCTCTTTAAATTCGCTGGATAACTGAGACAACCTTGATCTATCAGATTGAGGTGAAATTTTTCTTTTTAAAAAGGGGTATTTGCACGTACGCAGTGTTAAATCTCGGGGGGAGGGTGAAGACGGTCTTTAAACCATTGTGAACGACGTCCACAAGGTTTGCTCTTCGGTGATGGACAAGCCAACGAACGGTTGGAAATACTTCAGATTCTAGGTCCCAGTCCAACAGACTCGCCATGTCTGCAAGCCTGTAAAATGGGGATGTCGACACAGATGATTTAGGTCAGAGAAGGCGAACATACGAAAGAGTGACGGAGGCAGTCTCCAGAAATTTGATTAGACGGTCTGCGTGATCCCTCTCCTCGGGTCTCACGTGTGGGCCCCTGAGGTTTGTGTATGGGTCTAGAGCATCATCGGCATCAAGAAGAAGTAGACTTTTCCATGGAGCTAGTGCAGGCAAACGCCATCCAAAACTAAGATCGCGGCCCCACACCCTCCCTTCGTCCTCGTCTCCTTGGTGGTCTACAAAGTCGAGTTCGTACTCTTCTTCGTTGTGTAGCAGGTAGTCTAAATAAGGAGGGAGTTGCAACTCCAAGGGAAGGTTATTGAGTGTGATGCATGCCATTGAGGATGATTTGATAGATTCGAAGAGGGTTTTCATTGCCGCCGCAATAGAAGAAACTTGAAGGGCATGCGAAACGTATTTTGAGAAAGCCTCGCCTAACGCTGTCAGCTCACTCTGCTGGGATCTCAAAAGTTTGATACCTTTGGCGATGTAATCTGCCTCCAAAGTGCCTAGAATGTCACACTCTGCCTCCACGAAGTTAGAAAGCACTTGTTCTTGGAATAGTACTGCCGTGACCGTGAATGCAATCTGATTATAGATCACATGGAAGTACTTGGCAATATTACCACTTCCTGAAGACGAAGGATCAGGCAAATCCAGCACCAGGACGAAATGGAACATGTGTAGCCAGGAATTATGGTTCTGAGGGGTAGGGCGTAGTTCCCCGTTGACAGACCTCTCGGATCTGTTGTCATCCGTATCACGATTTCGTGAACCTCTTCCCCTGGAATTGGACTTGCTCTTCTCCGATTTAAAGCGCCAAATCCCATCGTCCTCTGCTGAGACTGGGTGGCCAATAAATGCTAAGTCATCGATGATGAGCTCGAATTTCTGATGGCAAAGTGGTCTCTGCGGACACAGCATTTTGGACAGAAACTGCGTTGGATAATCGAAGATGGTGTGGTATTCGTCAGCCACTGTACCCTCTTCATATTCGTCATCGAATGAATCCCCTTTGGAGGGTGAATTGCGGCCAGATGTAGGGAGCTGTGTGTTTCTGGAAAAAGACCTTGTTCGGTCACGTACTCCAGATGGCGCCCGCCATACATAATTATCCGCGTCCTGTGGAAGGTCATGGTGGGAGTGACTGCTTTGTTCGAATCCATCCGCAGTGCCAGTAGAGATAGCATTATGATGAGCTACCCTCCATGGGTTGTCGAGCTCTGACCCACAGATATGAGGCAATGGACGTATAAGCCGAGATGACGACTTGGGTACTGGCGGCCATCCGAAAACTAAACTGGGTCCTTTGGCGGACGAGCTGACGAGTAAAAGGGACAAGAGAGTCTCTGCCATTTACTGTGACCGTCGAAAGGATTTGCACTGTTTTGGTGCACCCCGGGGCTCCTGGATTATTGGTTGAGACACCATGCATGCAGAACAGTTAGTGTCGGTCCTACTTTCAGGTCCCAAAAAGATCGATTGGGTTGTCTTCCTCTGACGCTTGAAACTGAGAGATGGATGTTTCGCGAGTAAGCTGCTCCGAAACGTGTGCAATAGACAATAAACGCTGCGATACCCACTATGTTATCGTCCACGTTTCACTGCTGGTACTGCAGATGTGCCAGTGTAGTCAGGTCCATCGGATCTTAGGTCTGTCTCCCTTGAAAAGGGAAGTCAACTCTACTGGCGTATTTGTACCTAACCAGGACCGTCGGTGCATGAACCTGTAGAAAGTAACCCGCTTTCAAAGGTTCTGTTCACTTGCGCCAGTGATGGCTACATTCCACGACATTATCCCGTTGAAGACGGGTGTTGCGCTCGAAGTCGTAACCTCATGGCCCGAGCAAGAACACCAGTGCACTCGAGTTGCATTTTGCCTCCATCCATGGTCACGACTTGGTGGGTGTATGTACGACTCGTGAGTACAACGTGCTTCCGTTGCATTGCTGCCCTTTTGAAACACTTGACTGGTGCAGGACTGTTCAGACTATTGTCAACTTTTTGCGGGACGACAATTTCTACGTGGTGTACTACAACTCTCGGGGTGTTGGAAAGTCAACTGGCTGGCCTTCTTTCACCGGAAAGACGGAGGGTAGTGATTTAGAAGCGTTGGTTGAGCAATTTTTGGAGGGACATCCGCAGGTCAACTCTGTGACCTTTATCGTGCGTCGTCCTCGAAAATGTCTGCATGCAACTCGCGTTGAACTGAATGATAGGGATATTCTCATGGTTCGCTGATAGTGACGCTGCACCCCGTGTTACCCTCGCACATTAAGACCTCTTATGTGCTGCTTTCGTATCCTCTCGGACCGAGGGGACTATTGACCATGTTTCATTCGAGAATGTACTCTTCAGCACTGACGTCCCTGTTGCGTGATGTTCGTGCTCGGTTGCTCATCGTTCATGGAGACCGGGATGACTTTACAAGCCACTCCCAGTATGACATTTGGACCGGGTCGCTCAAGACGACGGAGGGTGTCAGAGAACGGTTGAGGATAGTGACCGTGACGGGTGCAGGTCATTTTTGGCACACTGAGACATCGAGAGCTGCGCTGAAGGAAACGTTAAAGAACTGGCTTCCCGGGTGAAATGATAAATACAGGTACTTTGGATCAGGGTCGCGTTGACAATGACGGGTGACCCGCCATAATAGTTTGTCTCATCCATGCCGCTACTTAAGTACTTACTTACCAAACGCGTGACGGCGGTGTTAGACTCAGTTGCAATTGGATTGTCAAAGCTTGAACGACAACCGCAACCATTGCCCTGACCACATTTCTTACTCCCTCTTGCAGATACACGAGTTTGTATTTCCTTCCTTCCTTTTTTCCCCCTTGAACTCCAGGAGAGTGCGAGATGTCAGTCGTGGTTCTTCCTTCTTCTCTCCTTGTCCGATCGAGCGCTGATGGCGCCCCGTCCTCATCTCACAGGCCTCTGCCCGACGAGAGACCACGCCAGAGTGTTGCCAACCTCATCGGTCGCTTTGAGCAGCAGGGAAAACGGCAACCTTCTCCCGGTGTCCCTGTGGTCATACGCAGCTCCAGCGTCTCGTCACAAATAGCCGGCGATGCTGCGAAAGAAGAAGCCAAGGAGAAGAGGGAATGGCCACCCAAACCCTTGGCCTCTGCGGATATTAAACCAGTCGCACCCACACTCTCCAGTTCACCTTCTCCTAGCATGTCCAAGTCTGCTGTCGTGAGCCCTCAGCCCATCCCCGACCCTGCTCCCCCTGCGGACATCCCCACCACGCCGACTCCTGCATCACCGGAGCCAGTAAAGTCTCCTCTATCCAAAGGCAAAGCTGTCTCTACCGGGAAGTCGACACCCACAAAAGGGACGCGGCGTGCAGTAGTGTCTCCTGCAAAATCTCGCTCCCCCGTCACCAACCGGTCCTCTGCCAAGACTTCGGCCAGCTCTCATCCTCCGAAAACATCTCTGCAGTCGTCTGTTTCGCAACCTCTGAGACCACAACATACTGGCCAGTCCGTTGTATCGAATCCTTCCACGACTCGCCAAGCACGCACGGTTCCCAGAACCGCACCATCGACCCCCTCGCGTCCCAAGTCATCAGCCGCACAAAACCCGGCTGTTGCAAGACCGAAGACCCCATCTTCCGGTCTATTCGCTCCCACTGCGGCATCACTTGCGCGTTCTCGTAATGCCCCTCCGCCACCCCCGCCTCCCGTTAGGAAAGTGACCCTGAGTAGCGATGCAGCAGAGAGGCTTAGCAAGCCTACTGCTGCATCGTTGTCCAAAGCGCGCACGCCGGTCCCCCCGGTCCCAAGCCCTGCAAGAGTGACAAGATCCACTTCAGCTGGCGCTCATGGTTCGACTCCTCGAGGGCCGTCGAAGCTCAAGGTTGGACGTATCCCCGTGGAACCAAAGGAGGCTATTGATACGAAGGAGGGAATCACGTCTGGTCTTGCTTCTGTTTCTTCTGAGCCTTCTCGTGACTCGGACCTCCTTGGGGCTGATCATGTAGAGAATGGGCATGAGTCAGGCACAGTCGCGTTTTCGGACTTGGGTTCAGCAGGAGATACGCATGGCCACTCAGAAGTTGTCGGTGTTGCGACGCACGATTCTGCCGCAGACGAGGGTGTGCGCCCTGACCCTGTGATTCATCCTGAGCAGCCGGGCGAACATCCTCCCGAGGAAGAGGCCCACAGTCATGAACATGTTGCCGAGAACCTTCCAGACGAGGAGGCTGCACGTGAACATGAACAAGTCCATTTGGAGGTTCACAAAGACTCTGTTTCCGAACCCGCTGAGTCACATGCCGGTGAAGTGATTATCAATGGGGACCGCCTTAAAGTTGAACATATTGCTCCCGGAAATGAGATTGAAGATATCGTCAACCTCCTTGAAGGCGCTTTGCCTTCGAAACCGCGTCCGCAGAGTATCGTCAGCATTCCTGACGAAGACGGGGAAATCCCGGACGAGTACTGAGCACGTACTCTGCCGATTTTCTAACCTTGTAGATGACCCAGACACGCACAAATTTGTCTGTCCATATGCATACCGTTGGTGGTGAGTCTTTCCGTCGATTTCTGTGGTGCATATGATGAGCATCACTGACGACTTACAGGACGCTCCATCAATTCAGTCTTTCACAACTACGGTCGTTTAGTTCCGCGATGATATCTGCTGCAGTTCCCGGACTTCTCATATGTTATTTTTTTTTGGTCCTTTCTCGAGCCTTTGCTTTACCCTACCAACCATCATCTCAACCAACTTTTTAAAACACATCACACTTGGGTTTCGGAGATCACTCAATTTCACATGTATGTTCCCACTCCCGAGATCATCTCATACTAGTTTACGTCGGGACACTGGTTGATATATACCCTGATCCATATAACTTGGATCCAACCATTGGGAGTACTTTGATAGGCAGGGGAAAGGTGAGGTACATGAGATGATATACTGTATCGATAGCATGATCAGAGCCAAAAAAAATTGAGGTAGAGTCCACAAAGCACAGCAAACTTATTTTCCTACTCTCCTGAGCATGTTGTTCATTCTCTTCATAGTAAGGAGGCGTCGATTGGGCACAGGACCATCACCCTCTTCTCTGATTCTCTGGCGGCCAACAAGTTAGCGAGCTTAACTTGGCAGACTGTGATACCTTACCCTGAGATCGAAAACGCACATGTCGAAACCTCTCCTCCCTGGACGCATCGTGGCCTGGGCATAAATAAGAAAATGATATCCTGAGGTAAGGATAACACCCACTGAATGAACGTAGTAGAGCCCATCATATCTGTACCTGCCAACGAACGTGAATCATTGCACAACCATCAACATTGGTGCATGTCTCACCCTGAGGAGGGCGCATAGTAACTGGATCCATTCCGGCCCCGTACCACTCGTACCGGCCGCCTTGTCTGGGAGGAAATCTGAAGGGATGTAAGACACAACGATATACGATTTGTTGGGGTACCCACGAGCATGGATTGATTTGGAGGATCATCGAACGACTGGTGTGCACGTTGCTGCTAGGAGGACGTTAGTGGCGAGAGGCTTATCATAACGAACAGACGTACGCCGTTCGTGTCCTGTCCCCCTGATACTCTGACATTCAAAAGACGTGTTTAGTCATTGAATAAAGCATACCTGAGCCGACGTAAATACTACGAATAGCAATGAGAACGCGTGTCTCTGGACGGTGGCAAATTGACATACATCCTATCTCCCAAATCTTGGTTGTCCTCGTATCCTTCAGAAAGACAAATGGAAAAGGCACCCCCGTCTTGATTCGGATCACCATGAATTCCTCCTTGGCTCATAGCATGCACACCAGATCTCATTAGCCCGTCCCTGGAGATTAGGGAGTGAATCAGAAGCCAGATAGTGAGTGTAAGTGTATACCTGCTTGTGAAACGGGCGCCGAAACTAACTCCGGGTATATGTCCGTATACGCGGCTCCTGCTGGAGAAATTGAGATAAACGAGAGTACACCACCGACATTGAAAATTCTGCCACTTACTGCGACATGATGGAGACGAGACGCGTTAATCGAACGCGACGCGAGCAGCGTGCTATTTATGTAATGTGCCGCGTTGTATGAGTAAGCCAGAACCAAGCACACGCAAATAGCCGCAGACCCAATCAGTCTAGTGAGGCTGTGCTTCTCAGTGGCGACTACCACCCAGACGCTTGTAACAGTCACGAGTATCCAATTCGTGGGGCAAGGAGGGGCTTGGATACGAGTTTCTCGTTCCTTTGGATGTCAAAGGTTTGAGAAACGGACTCTTGGGTGATTGTGCTCGCTATTTAAGTAACTTGGTTGATTCCTTGGACAACCTGGTACGAAGTGTTGAATGGTCAATCCAAACTTGGCACTGTGATATGGCGGTAAGTAATCAAGCCGCGCGAACCCTCTGGAATCTTCTGAACCCCCTTTTATACGCTGGAGGGGAGATCTTCGGATGCACAGGATAGGGAATGACTCGGACAATAGAACAATAGAATTAATCTAAATCTGGACACTCTGGGAACGGGAGCTCAGTCGGATGAGAGAATTGTTCCATATGCATATTCCGAAACCGCATCTCTTTCTCACCGAACGCATTGGTCCCCTTGATTTCAACGAAGCCAAGCCGTTCAAATAATCTGATACTGGGTCCATTTTCCTCGCCTATCCGCACTACCAGGTTTTCTGATCGTATTGGCAAGGGGGTAGGGGGGGTAGGCACCAGCGATAGCGGTGGGCTCGCAAAGGACGCAGGTGACCCGGTCACATATGATAGCATAAGCCTCAGTGCCTCGAGCGCGAGGCCCTTCCCCCGATAACTTTCCTCTGGAGGCGAACGGAAGTCGTTACATGCGTTATCTCGGAAATTTTGTGATAACATACCTGCGATCATCACACCGACCTCCGCTTCAAAGTTTTCATCACAGGGATCGCCTTTGAGAAAAACGTTCACGTCACCAATCATTGAAAGGGATGCAATGTCACCCTCGCCATCCGCGAGGATGATAAATGTTAGTTCTACCGCATGATATGGATCTCTGAGCCTGAATTAAGCCTGGCGCTGCTTACTGTCATGATCTTCTCGCCAGCGCTCTGCATAAGATTAACTTGTCATTTAAGCGATTTGGTGTCGTGCCCGACGTACTCTCCATCTCATAAACTTCTTCCAGAGTGAGGGGGTCAGTGCCTGTATCCTTGAGTAACCTTGGATCGGACATCCAACGATAATACCTCTAATGCAATGGATTGAGTGTATTGTGAGCATGACAATATAAAGGTTCTATACCTCGACATGATCTGGAGTGGATGGAACCAGGACTACCTGCTGGCCCCGCAGTACCGCCTCTGTGAGCATAGGTCGAGTTCGGTTCGGAAGTACTGGCGGCGTAATCCTTTTAGGAGATAGGAGACTTTCCTTTCTAGTCACGGTCAGCCGGCGGACACAGTCGGGTATTTCTTGCACTCTCACAAACACTGCTGTAGTGTCCAGCATCCGTCTGGACCACCCTCAAACGTTCTCATTGATCACGAGTCCTTTAACACAACATGGTTCTTGGTCGGTTTGTCCACTATGCTGCAGACGCCGTCTTAGTGTCAACGGTTATTGCTGGCATTCGACGTTCAAGTGGCTTCACGTGGGTTTCATTTCTCCTCTTCTCATTCTCTGAATTTGATCCACTTGACTCTAGTGTCGAGACGAACAGGCTTCCAGACCCAACCATCCGCTCCCTGGCCGAGCGTTTTCTCGGTATCGGAGAGACTATATTTGATATGGCACAGGCCACTGCGATAAACAGTGAATACTTCAAGAAGAATTCGAGAAGGTAGCAGAATGATGTCGGGCTACTTTTGAGATAAGGGATAACGGTGTGTCTCAAGTGTGGTGGTGGTCTGTGGGGCGTCGCTTCTGTCTGTGTAATTTACTTGGCCAACCAGCTGACATGCGTTCTTCATTGTTCTGCTACTGCCAGAGAAACGGTGCTGTGAAGCTGATATATAAAAACACGACTTTCCGTCATGGAGATGCCACGTTCTTTTCGCCCACATCACTGTCGCCCAAGCTTCGCCATGCCTCATCATGCTGGGTGCAACCTGACAATGACTTGCGGACACCTTTCCGTGTTTTGAACTCGATTCCAAGTCAAATATTTTTTGTACCGTTTCCTCAGAAAGCGAGCGGTGCCTTGTGTCAATCACCATATCAGTCCCTTGCTCCAGTTCCCTTCAGGGTCCGCTAACACCTGGTCAAGTATTAATACGACATTGATCCGAAATCCCAATATATGCTCTATCATCAATTGGTTGGTAGAACAACCAATTCTTGACACGAACTCGATCAAGATTGGTAAGCTTCTCCCTCGGTGACTAGCTGGGCTCAGAATGGACTCACTTTTTAGCAATCGCAGAGGGTAAAACCGGTGTGATCATCTGGGCGCATTGCCTTGAAGAAGAAAGTAGGTGAATAGGTATTAACTGCTGGATCGCAGCGCGGAAAAGCGGGCTGTACACTGATCAGCGGCGTAGGAGCTGCTATTTCAGCTGCGGATGTTTCCGAGCATTTCAACTCGGGTCATCCGCGTTTAATTGGGTCAATGGAAGACATGCTGACGGTGCAGTATGGACACCAGGTGCGGGTGGTGAATGACAACGACGTTTTGACTGATGGCGGCCAGGATGACCATGGCGTGCCAGATACGGTTGCAACTCCATTGCCGGCTGAAGCGCAAACCATTTTGTTCTTGATCGTTGTACCATTTTTACATCGTACTTCAGTACTCTGTCAGGACTCAGGAGAGGGTGCTTGGTTACATAATCAGTACTGCATCGAACAGGTTCATTTAATTAACACTCACCGCAATTGCCGCGTATGTTGTCCTTCTCGACCCACTGCCTCGACATCGAGCCTTAAGAACAGGCCATAAGGCCCGATTACTGGGCACACAATGCTCACAAACGTACCCCAGCAGCCTCGAACCATCCCGCAACAACCTCGTTCAGTGCGTCAAGGTAGTTTTCGACTCATTCGTCACCTCTGGTATCGATTTGACAGTGGGCCACACACCCCATCTAGGTCAACAGACTGTCTTCGCAAGATTACAGTCGCTGTTCCCCGCGTCTCCTGGAACAGCGGCTGTACCATCTTTCTCTCAGAATGACGTTGCCTTTCCATCACCCAGGCTCCAATTTTCGCGGAAGTACCCAAAGTTTCTGAAGATCAGGATATTGACATGGAATATGCACGACTCGCTACCAAAGGTAAGTCTGAAGTTGAGGTCATACATTTAGCTACATTGGCACATAGGGTGACTTGGAAGAGCTGCTGGGTGCCGTATCCCCACATGGGAACCAGAGGCACGGCCCAGATGGCGTGCCCACTTTCCCTGTACTGTCTACAGAGCCTGTGCATCCATACCATCTCGTTGTTGTGTAGGTGGTTTTAGTTCATTTGTATGCCAACCAAACTGACCTTTCTGAAGAGCAGGGCAAGAATGCCCAAGCTCGTCTGGTAAGGACCTTGGGCTGTCCTCCGTGCATAATCATGGACAGTTCCCCAGGTATACCCATGGGTCTCGGCGCTGGCATCAAACTTGGAGTGCTCGATAAGGAGAAAGACAGAGATAAGAGTGATGACAGGGACCACGAGAAACTCCTTCCCCATTTGCAGAGTCTCAAACGCAAGGACAAGGAGCGAGATGAGGGTAGCCGTGGGTGGAAAAGTTCCGACGACCTTCCAGACGAAATAGTGGTGAACTCCCATTACTCTGGTTGGACATCAACGCTTGAACACTGGTTGTGCCATCGAACGCAAGCAAATCCTCAGGTACAGGAAGAACATGCACTCAAAGATATTGCAGCTTCGCCAAAGCGTCATTCGCTGCACCGTCGTGTGACCGTTAAAGAGTCCGAAATGGGGCCTTACGTACCTCTGGTGAAGGAGAGGATGATGGGACTATACCTTGCGGTCTACATACACAGAGACTTGCGTGACCTAGTTGAAGGCAGGTTTATGTCTACCTGAGAATGTTACTAGCTCACGCTTCTTTCAGGATTCTCAAAATCAGCTGTCACTGCTGGTTTAATCGGTGGGCGTGTTGGTAACAAAGGTGGGGTCGGTATCAGCCTCAAGATCGATGGTTCAACCTTCTTGTTCTTGAACGCTCATCTGGCTGGTGTGTTGCGCGTCACTGCAACCATTCATTTTTCATGAGATTATGTTCGCAGCGCACGAAGGCAAGGTTCATCACCGGCTTGCAAATTTAGCGAAAATCAAGGTCGGTCTGTTTATGATGTGGCACGATGCTAGTTGCACTTCGTTGACTCGTTTGTAGGCTGAGCTTACGGTGGACGATTTTCTGCGATCCCATGATCCCAGAACGACAAGAGAAGGTGACCAGACATTCGAATGGTTTTCAAATGACGTGATCTTACACCCTATCAGACATCACAGACAGATTTGACTATACATTCCTTTGTGGCGATTTGAATTTCCGATTAGATATTACCCGATTACATGCGGACTGGCTGATTTCTAGACATGGTGCGTGTCTCCTTGTGATTTCTCGTTATCCATGAGCTGGGCTAAGCACAGCTGCCTGCAGATTATGCACAGGCATTTGCGTTTGATCAATTGAAACGGCAAATGGAGACAAACTCGGCATTCTTTGGTTTCCAAGAAGCGCCTATCAACTTTCCGCCAACTTTCAAGTACAACGTAGCAGGCCGTTCGAAAACAAAACGACGGCGCAGCAGGCGCTCTCCCGGAGACGGTAACGAGACTGAGAGAGAGGGTGGCGAGGAGGATGACAACGGGGAGGATCTCGAGGGCGAATCACGTTCGCTGGCATCATCCGGGTGGACCTCGCACTCGAAGGGCATTGCCTCGGAGCCCGAAGACGACGATTACTTCACTCCATTTACCTTGAATCCGTCCGTAGGCGAAGGTGGACGTATGGCCTTGACTGTAGCAGCCCAAAAAGCGAAAGCAAAATGGAAGGCACTTCTCTCGCCAACTGTTGTCTCACAATCGCATCCAGCATCCCCGATGGCTAAGTGGTTGCGGAACAAGCGTGGTCTACAGGATGCCGTAACAAGTTCGAAATCTCCCGATATTGTTGAGCACCCTCCATCTTCAGTACCTTCTGTTGAAGATCTTCCAGCAAGCCCTATTGAACTTTCGCCCGAAACAAAGCGACTATTGGAACTACCGGATAGGCAACATATCCTGATTCCTCGACCATCGTCACGGGGGTTTTCTACAAAGTCTGCTCCTTCAACGCCCATCGAGCCTCATGGTGATGAAGACGACATTGCTGTCTACGATTCATCTCACAAACAGCGGGTTCCTAGTTGGTTAGTATAATTTTTGGTGAAATCAAATCACTCGTTGACCCCAAGTTGGTTGCAGGTGCGACCGCATTCTATGGAAGTCGACCGTCAAACCTGATGTCGTTGATGCGGACCCAGACATAGTAGAAATGGCAAGACAACGCACTCGAGTCGGTACTTTGATCTCGCAAGCTATCCGGCCGTTCTCAGTTAGAGTTCGGCGCGACTCGGGAGGCTCGCCAAATGCTGAGGTTATTTCCTCCTCTGCCAAGCAAGACTATTTCAGTCGGCCGGCAACGAAGACGACTACGGGAAACCGGCCGCTGTCATTAAACATACCCAAGCCACCTCAGATTCCCACCCGAACCAGGTCAACAGAAGCCGTTGATCAGGCACAAGACGAAGGTCACGTCTCTATGCGGCCACCGACACAGGCTTCCGATTATAGTACGCACGTCTCTTCCACGGACGTTCCACCAACTCAGGTAGCTTCGGAAGCTGGTTCGGACTCATCATCGCTCCCATCGGTTCCAGCGCTTCGGAGTGATGGTCCTCGAGAGTCTCCACCTCCTGTTCCTCCCAAGGATCCTTTACCAATACCACCATCAAATCGCTGGCGTTTCTTCCCCTTCCGAAGAGACACTTTCCAGAGTATCGCTACGCAAGATTCCGCTGTTTCAACACTCAACGTCACGCCCCATCCTGCCAAAGGTGATGTTGTCTGTCTGAGTTACAGCAGTCTGGACGACCAGGGGATGCGTCTCCTGGAGGGTCGGAGTGACCACCGACCGGTCATTGGATCTTATGCTGTCTACCTGTGACTCTTCTGGTGTTCACCTCATGTATGCTCATCGCATTCGCCACTTTACGTTTCCCTATACTCGGATTGCATTTTTCTTGATGATACCTTAGAGACACTTAGAGACATCGTTGTATGGTAACTTATGTACAGACTCGACGGTTGTTACGCTCGTTAGACCTACCCTATACAATAACTCACTTTCCTAGCTCGGTTTTCGAAGAGGACCGTCTTGTCAACCCAATGGTCATAGGTACGTACAAGATCATATACAGTACAGCGTAGATTTAAGAGGAGATGGTAACCTCGACTTCCACACCAGGCTCCAAGCTAATGGAAGTCTGAGGAATGTCTGTCAGAGTAGTATCAATGCACAATAAACATTCTCCTTACGATTTGCTTGACGATCTCGCTAGAAGAGTGGAGGTCGATGAGACGCTTGTGAACCTTGAGTTCGTAACGGTCCCAGGTCTTTGAACCTTCACCACAAGGCTGAAGAGGGGAGATGAGTAGAGACCGAGAGCATGCGAAGCAGCCAGGACATACCGTTTTGCGAGTGGTGATCTTGAGGACTTTGGTTGGGAGGCGGACCGGGCCCTTGACGCGAAGTTGCTTGTCCTTGGCACGATTGATGAGATCAGTCGAGACTGAGAAGGAACGACGTGAGAAAAAAACTAGTGATGGAGGGGGACGAGACGAAGTGTTTGCTCACACTTTTCCAAGTTCTTGACGTTGCTGCTCGTCAACGTGATGCGGATTTTATGGATTTTGGCAGCGGGGACGGCGCCGGCTGCATCATAAGCTTTCTCGTCCTTGGCGACGTAACTCATTCTGAATGAGATGTATGGAGTGAATGAGTCAGAAGGTGACTAGGACGATGTGGATGAGTCGTTGCGAAAACAACAAGGGATATATTCCACGTACCCAAAGGGGTTTTTTGTTGATGAGATGAAAGATTAAAGTTCAGGGGATGTACACTATTTCGGGAAGAGCCGTAGACTGAATAATTTGGTACTCACGTGATCATTGGGCCCTTGGACACTACGTTGGCGTCATAATGCAAGGAAAGTCGGGTCTACCGGACCATCCGAGGCTTTCGCTCACCTCTCATCAGGATTCAACAAGTACTATCCACCGGATTACGACGGGGAGAAACACAAGAGTCTGAATGCATACAGAGGTTTGACGTTCCGCCTCGTGTTCAAGGACTAGCACTCACTTCCATTTCGCTAGGCAAACATGCCCTGGGCGATCGAGCCAGGAAACTCGACAAGGGCATTTTGATAACCCGTTTTGAGCTGCCGTTCAACATCTGGTGGTACGTTATCCAAAATACTCCCGTTTCTTTCCACCCCGCGGGCTCACATGCATGCTCTTTCAGTGGAACATGCAACAACCACATCGGGATGGGCGTGCGCTACAATGCAGAGAAGAAGAAGGTCGGGTCTTACTACTCCACGCCCATCTATTCTTTTCGATGCAAATGTCATCTGTGTGATGGCTGGTTTGAGATTCAGACGGATCCAAAGGTACGGTAGTTCCTAATTTCGTCGGCGTGAACCTTTGGGATCTGTGTCATGTCTCACATTCCCGCCGTAGAATACCCGTTACGTCGTTGTCTCGGGTGCGAGACAGAAAGACGAGGAATGGAACCCCGAAGAGAATGGCGGTTTCGCGATACACGGTACGCGTGATGCTATTGTTGCCCCCCTGTCGAGTTTTCTGATGCACGCGCGTGGGACTGTAGACACCGACAGCAATGCCGGGCCCGCCGATCCGCTCGCAGCGCTAGAGAAATCGACGACCGCTCAAGACCATGTCAATAAAGTACAGATACCCCGACTCGAATCCCTGCAAGAGGTGTCCGATCGTTACAATAGCGATCCCTATGCATTCTCGACCCTCGTTCGCAAGCGTTTTCGTGCGGAGAAGAAGATCGATGCCGCGAAACGTGCGGCCGATGATCAGCTCAAAGGCCGGTATGGGCTGCCAGAGACGTTACAACTCGCAGCGGAAGATGACGAATCAAAGAATGTGGCTCGAGAGCAGTGGGAAAGGGGCAGGAGAGAACATGAAGCGCGGACAAGCATCAGGAGAGCGAGGTTGCAGAACTCCGCCACTCCTTCATCTCTTGCGTCGACGGGTTCGTCGCAAAGTCGTGACCCCCTTACTTTGTTGAAGGCACGGGTACTCAGCAATACTCACCACTCTCGTACCTTGAAGCCCCCAGACGGGCTAAAGTAAATGATAGACGCCTGTACCATTTCCATCATTTCATTGTATACTCACAACACGCACCATGGCTCGAGTTTAGCTATCCATTAAGAGACCAAGGTCTGAGCAAGAATACGCGATAGCAGAGTAGAACAACATTAGGAATACAGAGCAGTGACACATAAACCAAGAAGATAGTAGGATAACAGGGGTAGGGGGCAATCTGGATGAAGTTGAGTAGGTCACCACGAGCGAGGAAGGAAAAAAAAATTGAGTATATCCAGCATAAAGATGGAAGCAAATAAATAACCAGAACACACAATCCAACGAGACCATACTATGATGTAAAAATTGCCCATGGTTGGTCCAGCGTATGCATCGGACCCTCCCATTTCCAGTCGCCGGCCTGATAATATGCCGACTCGCCTCCGTCAATCTCTCCCCGAGATCCGAGTCGAAGAGGATCAGAGCGGTCCCCTGACTCCTCAATTTTGGTTTTATCAGGCGATCCAGTACTGCCCAACAAATCACCCTCTGAACCAGACTCCGGGCTAGGGTTGGTCTCGGACGAAGGGACAAGATCAGGCGTGGGGGCCTTGGAATCGTTATCCTCGTCCTCGAGAGTGGTGAAGGTAGAGAAATCGATGAACTCCAAAAATGCATCGTTGGCAGGACCCATATGAGGCGAGAGAGCAGTGGGTGGTGGACCAGCATCCCCGGCTCCGTGTACAGAGAGAGCAGCAGCTGTTGCGGCTGCGTCCGCAGGCTCCTGAGCCACGCCTGCCAAAATCTGATCCAACGTGGAGGCGATGTCATGATGAATCTCGTTGTCCGTAGACGCAGTCATGGCAAAGAGTTCCTTCATGCGATCAAAGAATGCGGCGGCGTCCTCGTCAGTCTTGGTGTTCTCCAATTCCTGCTGCTTTTTGAGAAGCGCCTCACTCGTCTCACCCTCCCATTCCGTCTTGGCCTTCTTCGGCGATGGTGCATTACTTGCTTCGGCTTCCGAAGGGGCTACGCTAGTGAGGGTAGCGACATCCTCTTCAGGTGGACGCTTGACTCCAGAAACGAAAGGGACCGTTTCCGGTGTAGCAGAACCTTTACCCCCCGTCGACATTTTCCGGTTGACTCGAGTTGTAGTCTTGGCCCTGGCAGCCGCTTTCGACGGGGGTGATTTCGGGGTCTGAGGTGAACCAGCTGTAGTTTGAGGAGTGGGAGCACTGGTAACAGGGGTGGACGATGATGCGGCCGTAGGTGGGGGGGTGGGGGATGTAAGGGAGGCGGGGGCCGGCGGAGCTGACGGACTGGGTGGAATGGAGTGATGGAAAGGTTTCTTGATCGGCAGTGGCATGAATTGTTGTTGAGGATGGGATTGAGACTGGTTAGGTTGCGAATGGGATTGAGGTGGAGGTGGGGGATGAAGCTGGGAGTGCGAAGGTGAACGCTGAATTTGTAGTTGTTGCGGTGGAGAAGGATTGATAGAGACTGGACGCCCAATACTCTGGGGTGCAGGGGGGGCTATCTGAGATGTATTCTGCATCGGCGGCGCCGAGTGAGGAGAAGTAGGGTTTAAACGAGTAGGGGTAGGTGTGAGTGAAGCGTGCTGTTGAGGATTGGCAACGGTGGCGACGGCAGATGTCTTCATCGCACGCCAGCGATTCTCAAACTCCTCGTTGAGCTTATGGATTTGCACTTGCATGGTACGCAAAGTCGTCAGGTTAATAATGTACTGTGGTGAGGAAGTGGACACGAGCTGCCGTTGCCTCGCCACCGTCATCACCTAAAGGAGCGAGGCACAAAATAAGTGTGACGAAGATAAAGAGACAAAGAAACTCACAATGGCGACGTATTTGCGGAGGAGATCTTCATTTTTAAAAACTACGAAATACATATGTAGTTTTGTCTCGAGCTCGGACGTCATCTTGTACACTTGTTCAAGGAGTTGATTGTATTCTAGTCGTTGCTCGTCCGGGATTTGTTGCGCAGCCATTCCGTGGAGACCTTGAAAAGAGTATAAGTGGCAACAAAGCAAATACGAAGAAAGCTCACTACGTTGCTGAAAGACTTGCTTAAGTTGAAGTATCGTCATCATCGCGTGTTGGATTTGATCCTGCGTTAGCGGCTGCTTATGAAGTGCAGCTGCAACATTCTCCGGCACGAAGGACCCATTCACCATCTTGGCGTCGCCTGACGGAACATTAACCATCGTGTTTGCTCCAATACCCTGGGGAGGTCGCTGAACGCCAGGCTGCAAACCGATGGACGCTTGCTCATGCATATTGGGTAACTGACCCTGCGCATTCGTCATATTCTGCTGCTCTTGTTCCGCATTCCTCTTCGCCGCAATCAGTTGGACTTGTTGCTGGTAAACTTTCATAAGTTCGGAACGATGACGCTCCACAAAGGCGATCATGTGCTCATGAACACGTTGGGTACGCATGTCTTGGGCGCTCGTATGCGCATACCGCGCCGCTGCAGCAATGAGCTGTTGGTTGAGAAACGGGCGAGAAGGGTTTGGAGGCATCTCCGTAGAATTCCCAGACATGACAGGAGTCGCATTGTTACCAATGGCGAGGGGACTCTGATTCATCTGTTGTAGCGGCTGTTGGGGTGACACTGCCGTCGGACGATTCTTGACTGTCAGGACATAAGCGTGCTCAAAGTGCTGAAGATACTGATCGTAAGTGTTATGAAGTTGTTGAGCGATTCCAGGCCCACACCGGGCTGGCTCAGAGTCGTTTCCGGGGAACTGAACAAAGCCTAATCGACCACCAATGACGGCCCACATATCTCGCTGAGCCACCTAGTTGGGTTCGCGATTAGCCTTCAGATAGTGTTGTACCAAGGTTACTCACTGATTGTGCACCATTTTCATGCATGACATGAACGTGCAATTGATGCAAATCTACCATCCTATTGTCCCCTATCGCCACGCGAAGGCGTGCATGTATATTCTGACTTCGACAGAACTGAGAATACGTCGATTCAAACCGCTGCTTGTCCAGTGGCATAATTCCAACCGGTTGCCGCGTCTGATTGGGGAACTTTTGTCCGCCTTGAGTGGCAGAATTCCCCAGATTAGGAGACATAGTATTCGGTAGCTGACCACCAGAAATTTGGTGAGGGGTACCTCCAGTTCGAGGCGGGATGGTACTTTGCCGTCCAATGTGCGTAGATTGGATGGGGATCTGTTGGTTCAAGGCGCTTTGACTCTGGGTAGGCATCGGAGATGGGCCATTACCAGCAGGAATATTATACTGTGTCGTAACAGATTGGCCAGCCTGAGTAACAAAACCAGGCTGGACCTGGGCATTGGACACGTTTGCCTGCTGAGGCTGTAGCATGCTTGTATGCTCGACAGGGTTCCTACCAAAACGTCAACGACACTCAGAAATTACATGGTTGAAAGGACATACATAGAAGGCATGTTCGAGGGTGGTATACCGTTCGCCATCTGCTGGGTCATCATGGCGCCAAAAGTGGCCATAAACTTGGAAAACACCTCCTTCCGGTTAACAAGCTCAGTACGCTGTTGGCTGATCTTTTGCTGCATGTGAGGATCAATGGAAGTCGCATTGCGTGCAGTCTGCACCAGGGACGCCATGGTGGCCTCGGACTGCGAGATCAGACTGAGCAAATAACTCCGCCTCTCCTGGAACTCGGCCGGCGTCATCATTCTCTTCTGCACATTCGGCTGCTGGTTCCCAGGTATCATACCCTGATTGGTACTACGTGGACCCACGGGCTGTGCCGCGGGATGGGGGGATCCGTGCATTTGGTCCTGAGAATGTTGCATGGACGTGGAAGAAAACATGTCCACGGCGGTTGGTTGGTTCGGCGCGTGTTGGGCTGCAAGGCCAGACTGCTGGAGGCGAGCGATTTCTTGTTGATTGAGCATTTTGACCTGACGGGAAACTCCGGGATTGCTCATCGTTGCCTGCATCATAGGGTTCATGTTGAACGGTTGCTTCATTTGTTGCTGGGTATTCATGGGCACATTGGAGAAATTAGACGGTATGAGGGACTGGGGCTGGTTGGCCTGGGGATCGTGGAAAACTGAACCAGGAGGGTTCATGCGTTGTGCGTTGAGCCCGAAGGATTGTTGGATCTGTTGAACAATGGGTTGACCTTGGCCATGAGAGAGAGCCTGCCCTCGAGCGAATTCCTGCATCTAAACAAGGAAAATGTGAGTATAAACGTAATTACAAGAAAATCCATTCTCAGAGACATAGACTTGGGCGGGAGCGAAGGTTGTATCCAACCCAACACCCAGTGATGTGATGTTATATACGGGGTAATTGAGGGGAAAGGGGGATTGACGATATATATCATCATCACATACGGATAAGACATGCACATCTCATTAACGCGAGGCAAATAATTTTCCCAGACAAGACAGGCGGGAAGGAAAAAAACCGCGCAAGGAGATACTTGCCTGGTGGTTCATCTGGGAAGTGGCCAAATCGCCTGGCTGTTGGGGACGGTACGAGTTCTGGAGCTGATTCATCTGCTGCTGCCACATGCGACTATGCTCGGGGTTAGAGAGCGCTGAAATCATCTGAGGGTCGGGTTGTTGAGACTGCGACAGCTGTTGAGGGATCTGGGACTGTTGGTGGGAGTTGGACGTGAGATTTTGGGAAAACATGGGGTACGAGTGTAAGCGATCGGCCATAATCCAAAATCCTGGGTTTATTGGAAGGAAGATGATGAATGTTTTAGGGTGCTGTGGAACACTACGACGGCCGGGACGAGCTCGACGGACGAGGTAAGCCCGAGAACGATGTCGGGAATGAGGGGGCCGTGCGTAACGGCGGGGAAGGGAGTGGACAACTGCAGTATAGCAAGCACGGAGGATGCTGGTGGTGGGAGCGAGGTTGGGTCCGACCTTCCAAACACCTGCTAAGCACAGACCATAACGGACCACGGCGGAGTTTGAAATGTCATCATATTGCATCCCCAAAAAGGTATCTCGACGACAATTTATTACAGAAAATACCAGGTATATTCATCCATACACCTCCATGGATAATACGAGTTCTGCACGTCTGCCCACCCTGTATAGCACATACCGCCGACCCACACGACTCCTCGTTGGTGGTAGTGGCGCCTGACGACCACAACGAGTGTACCGTAACCTGTGCCCGTCATAGCCTCTGTCGGTGTCACCTTTGTCCCGAAAGTATACAACAATATGTATCGTTATCTATCACATTTATTTGCGTTACTCAGTTCAGCACGCCTCGCCCCGTGAACGTGCGTGCGAAGCTTTCCCTGGTTCTCTCCCGCAAGGAGGAAAATACCTCGCTTTTTTCCTTGAATTTCCAAGTGTGATTTTATATTCATGTTTTGATTTTGCTGGATAGGGTTATCAGATAAAACACTATTTCTTGCAAGTAGCCCACACACCCTTTTCTTGCGACCGTATCATTATTGGAGGTTGTTTTCGAGCGGAAGATGCACTGTCACGCTGTGAACTCCAATTACTTATCAGATTTCTCAAACTGCTTACTTGGATCGCATTCCGGTCCGTAGCGCAGTTCCACTCGCGGACTTCATACTTATGTGACCACTCACCGCGCACGGGCTCAACAACATTTTATTTATTTATTTATTCGATCAGTGAATCGAACGTCTCATACGTACAAATCGTCTTTGTTGACAGAAGAGCGGCTTCCACGAGTATCTGGTGGGAGAAATATTGCCAAATCGGTAACCTTGTTGCTCAAGTGTACAAGGTGTACAGAATGTAGTGCATGGCATATGGCTGGGTATGGATATGAATAGTGAGTTGTGAACGATGTTATGTGTGTCTAGATCTGCGAATAATCAATGGCCTTTGAAATGACTGCGGGTGTAAATGATGTTGGTCCCAGATCCTTCCCTCTCATTAAGCGAAAAAAAAAAGGTCGATGAGCTTCTAAGGTAGGGACTGAAACTGTCCATGTCCGTCAAGTGAACGAGGGCACTGCGTTAGGGTGGCGCGACGATCGTCCCAACAGCCACGACTTTCAATCAAGGCTTCTTCTGTTGCTCTGCCATCCGCTTCCGGACGGTCTCGACGACGGAACTCACGTAGAGGTGATCGAATTGCTGAAGGCGGTCTCTGTAGGCCTTCTCAATATGAACGGCTATCTCTAGAGGGGACCTCGCCGGTTCAGTTGCTGTTGCAGCCGTTTGGACATACCCGAGACGCGCCGCGACCACATCCCAGGATCTGCGAACTGATACCTACGATAATTAAAGCATATCACAAAAGCACGACGAAGTAAAGCAACTCGATGACCCACCCTGGCAAAACTTCCTTCTTGCATAACCGCGACATGCAATGAGTATATATCGATCACGGGTTTGCTCACATCTGGCATGATGATGGTCGTATTCATTTGAATAGATTTCCCCTGGCAAAAATGAGCATAAGCTGCGTCAAAACGGGGCTTGTCGAGCGCAGGGGGAATATATGATGCGAGGGCGGCAAATTGTGCCTGTTCCGGGGTTGGGTGTGAGACTTGGGCAATGGCTTGATTTAGCCGGAGTAACAGGTCTTCGCGGCGTTTGATCTCAAACTGCGCTCTTTGGTACTTGACTGTCCAGGAAGGCTCTTGAGCCTGGGTCGGAGGTGCAGTGGATGCAGCAGGTGCTTGAGTCGACCCAACATCGGGCGGGCCGGGGGCAGACTGCGCTTGAACCTCAAGGTGCGGTTGAGCGGCCCGCAACTCTGCAGCGAAATTTTGCCAAGACCCAATCGACTCTTGAAGAACTTTCCGACGTTCAACGAGTTCCGGGAGCGTGTAGATCTTCGTGGGGGTTTGTGGTTGCCCCGTGGAAGGACCCAACTGGGGTTGGGAGGATGATCGGCGGAGTTGGGGCGCGTCCAAGGAAGCATCAGAGGGAAGTGGATGAATAACGCTTTGAGGGCCGAGCGACGCTGTTCCAGAAAGTGCCCCCGCCTGAAGTGAAGCAACGGGCCCGGATTGCGTGGACGACCTTTCATGAATCGATCAAACGTCGGTTTACGTTCGCCAAGAGAGGGGTACTAGCATACCTCTCACTTCCTGCCCCTGACCTAGCTCCTTCATTCGTCTCTCTGCCCTGACTCTCTTCATGTAGTTCACCATTTTGGGCCATCTTGATAGCCCTATCAACTCTATCTAGCAAATCTTTTCTGTTCCTCGCTTCGCCGCGTACTTGTTGTATCTTGGAACTAGGGATACCGGATCGGGCAGCCATTAGATGGAGGACGGCATCATCGATGTGGGAAATCGCTTTTTGAAGGAGAAGATTACGAGCACGAAGATTAGATACAAGCGTCGTACGAGTTTGGAGGTCAGTCTGTGACTCTTTCCCTTTGGTCGCGTCGGGGTGAGGTGGCGCGGTGGAGGGGCGCGGAGGGACGCCAGATGGAGGTGTCATGGAATATGATTTAGAGAACACAGAGGACAATCCTGACTTTGTGTCTGGAAGTACCGTCTTTCTCGCTGCGGGCGATTGAGTGGATACATTTGCAAGTGGCGTTTGGTTTGGATGATCTTCGTTGGGTGTATTACGACCGTCTGGTATCATGTAGCATGTGGGGTTTGATGGCTGGAAGCTAATTGTCGGTCAGTCCAAAATTTGGCCATAAGAGATGTCGGAACGACTGAAGTACTGACGGTAGAAGCAGCGTTCGAGTACGGTATGTACTATGATGTGCGAGGCAGCCTTGGCCATTTGAGGAACGCAGCCACAACTGGCAGACTCACGTAGACTCACATTCGTAGCCAACATCTGGATCATAATTGGTGTTGCAACAGTAGAAATACGATACTACTTGATCGATACATATATAATGGCGAATACATGACGAAAATGTGGATTGTTTCTAATAAGATGTAGATAGGATGTCAATGGGTGGTGCTTTCCGAGCTGCTCCCGTCTTCTGATGATTTAATGACGATGGCTGGTCCTGCCTCTAATATAACATCTTCGTCATCGTCATCTTCATCTTCGTCAACGTCTTCATCTTGTTCGAGTTGTTGATTGGCATAGAACCTATTACCTTTGCTGTCATAAATACTTGCCAATTGGGGGGATGTGGGTTTCTTCGAAAGTGGGAGAGGGCCGACAGCAAGGATGCGGTCGTCGCCATCTTGGGGTAATTCCTCTAATGGGTCAACACCTTCAACAGCTGTGACCGATGCTACTTCGCGCTTGAAGTAGTAACGGAGGCCGACGGGTATCAAGACGCCGACGACGACAGCGGACAACAGGAAGAAGTTTTTCCAGGAAAAGAGATGGAAATCGGCGGCAGATGTCATTTCGTCGAGACCACCACCAATGGTTGTATGTATGGCAGTGACACCAAAGACACCTAGCCAAGTGCTGGACCAAAACGGAAGAAGACCGATGCCGACGTGGGGACAGACGATGTTGATAACCCAGTGTGGGGGGAGTGGTGCGATGCGGAGGACGATGAGGAAAGAGACGATATTGTCTTTCTGTTGGCGCAGTTTCTCGGACCATTTGTCGAGACGGGCCTTCCACTTGGGAAGGGTGAGGAGGGCGGGGCCAAAGGCGGCGCTGATAAAATAGCAGAGTGTAGCGCCAGTCGCGACACAGGTGCAGGCGAGGGGGAGGGCGACGGGCACGCCCCAGACTGCACCACCGAGGATGGAGAGATACATGGAGCCTGGGAGAGAGAAAGCCTGGAGGCTAAATCGGGAGAGTCAGGACAAGGGAGGGAAGAGGGGGAGGGGGAGGGCATACAATAGGTAGGTGATGACATAACAGACGACGATGCGCTTTGGGTAGATATCACGGTACTTTTTCAGTAGACCGTTGAGTGCCTTGAGATCATCGAACGATTTAGGTATGTGGAGTAGTGGACGATCGTCGCTGGAGGGAGGTGAGAAAAGAGAAAAGAAAGGAGAGAGAAGGAAACGCACGGATGGAGGGTGGGGAGAGCGAGGAAGAGGGTGCCGCCAAGGACGAAGGTGGCCAAGAAGAAGAGGGCAGCCATGCGAAGGGCAGCGGAGAGGAGGAGGCGGGAAGAAGAGGGACGTTTGGGTGGTTCTGCGGAGCCATAGAAGGAGGAAGAGTCTTGTAGGAGGGGGTCAGTGTCGTGCACGGTGTCGAGGGTGTACTCGGACGTGTTCGAGTGGTGGGGCTGCATGGTGGTCGAGGAGGGAGGGAATAAATAAATAAATAATAAATAAATGTTATTTTATATCACGTGATTTTTCGACAAAGGAGAGGGCAGCAAGGGACGGGACAAGGCGCACTGAGGTGGTGCAGCGAGACCAGGAAATCAGCGATGACACACATCCTCCCTCCACACTCGGACATCTCCCTCCACACCGCTCTACACATGGACCAACGTCCCACTCAACAGCACATTCAGCCCGCTCAGCAACAGCAACAACAGCAGCAGCAACAGCAGCCTCAGCCCCAACAAGCGCCCTCTCAGCCCCACAAGAAACGCAGAAAACCAGACTCTCCTCAAGACGATCTCGCCTCTCCCTCAGAGCCAAGACGTCTCAGACGCTCCCATGAGGCTTGCGCACGCTGCAGGAGTAAGAAAATTAAGGCAAGTCCCGTCGGTAGTCACCGACCGCAAATCTCCGTTCGCCTGACTCACTTTCTTCCAAGTGCGACTCAAAACATCCCAAATGTACCGCCTGTGCGACTGCAGGTGTACCCTGCCAGCAAGAGGACAGACACAGACAGACCCTCACCCTCCGTGGCCACACCGAGTACATCGAGCGCCAAATCGCCCTGTGTGACGCCCTCCTGAAACGCCGTCTCCCTGGTTTCAGCCTAGCCAATCTCGACGAGATTTGCGTTCGCGAGGGCATAGACCTCGATGGTCTCCAGCCTCCCCCCGGCTTCCAGGACGCTCAGTTTCAGCAGCATTCCAATCCGCCCCCGCCTGGCTCTCCCTATTACCCTCCCCTCGTTCCTCCCGGCTACCCCCACCCTGGTGTCCCGATATATGGCCCTTATCCCCCCCACATCCCCATGCCCGGCCCCCCCGGAACATATGCCCCCCACATGCATCCCGGCTTCCCTCCCCCTCCCCCACCCCCTCAGCACATCCAGTCTC